>JAUZSX010329803.1:0-7500 GCA_034780655.1 Idiosepius hallami | reverse complement strand
GAATTCCACTTTAGGCCTGAAATATTCAAATATTCACATCTGTTTCTTACTCAAGTGCAAATCCTTTTCCCCTTCCCCAAACCCAAACAAAGACCCTCCCCCCCAAACCGCCCCTGGGTAACCAAAGCACAATTCTAATTTCAATTTTAGCAACCTTAATAAAAGAAGAGCATCAATGAAAATAAGGTTGTCATCAATTTTTTTAGACTTTGTCTCTTTTTTAGACGTCTTCTTCCTCTTTGTTTAGACGTCTTCTTCCTCTTTGTTTAGACGTCTTCTTCCTCTTTGTTTAGACGTCATCTGTCTCTTTTTTAGACGTTTTCTTCCTTTTTTTAAACTTCTTTCTTTTTTTAGACTTCTTTCTTCTTTTAGACGTCTTTCTCTTTTTTTTTAGATGTCTTCTTCCTCTTTTTTTTAGACGTCTTCTTCCTCTTTTTTTAGACGTCTTCTTCCTCTTTGTTTAGACGTCTTCTGTTTCTTTTCTTAGACGTCTTCTTCCACTTTTTTTAGATGTCTTCTTCCTCTTTTTAGAGACATCTTTCTCTTTTTAAGATGCCTAGTAGGGTCTGCACCATTCCATTCAAAGACTATATGGTACAACATCTCCTTTGGTTCTTACTTTTCTGTATCCAGTTTGCACAACCACCTTTAACAGAGTTCCCCCACTCTGCAAATGCCTGGTGGTGGTTTCTGAAAGCAGAGTCACAATAAGTCTCCTTTTTCTGGTGCACCAGTATCTCTGAATGCCTTGTGGTCCATGACAATAACCCCTCCTCCTTATTCAGCTACTTTTTTTCTTTCCACCTCTTCTTTCTTTCTAAATATTTCATACATATTATTATTATTATTATTATTATTATGAACAGTGCCCTGCTTAGCCACATAGTGGCCCCAGTGCAGAATGCGCCTTGCGGCTCCTTTACTCTAAAAATGGCAACTTGCACACCCACAACATACTATAGGGTTCGATCAAAATCTACATATACAAATATATATAGAAAGAGAAAGACAAAGACAAAGTGATGGATTGATTGATGGATATTTCAACACATTAAGTTTAATAATGATTTTCTACTACCTTGCGGCTCCTTTACCCTAAAAAAGGCAACTTGCACACTCACAAAATACTATAGGCTTCAATCAAAGTCTATATCTACATATATATATATATATATATATATATATAGAGAGAGAGAGAGAGAGAATAACAGACAGAGAGATGGATTGATAGATGTATAATTCAATATATAAATGTAATGATGATTTTCTACTTAATCCTAATAATTAATTATTTTGGTAATTTTTTAAATTACAAAGGATCTGGGAAGCCAAGGAGCCTTGCAGCCCCTGGGGAACTTGCACCTCCCGCCTCCCCCGCAGTTGAGGGGTCTGCGGGGGCCCTAAGCACCTCCTGATTCAGATGAAAGAAAAATAGCTAATTTTTTCCTCCTTCTATTTGTTCTCCCTTTTTAAAATAAGTATTATTTCTTCGCATATTATAGAAGCTGTTAAAGCGGTTAAAGATGCTGGGAGTCTAAAGTAAGCAGGGTTATTCTAATTTCCTTTCTTTACTTTATCTGATGACAGGTGTACAGGTAATGCTCGAATGGGAATGATATGGGCAGGGTGGGCGAAAGAAAGAAAAAAAAAAGATAGATTGTGTTTTTTTTTTGTTTTTTTTTTCAATGGTTAAAGAAATTATTGGAAGAAACTCCAGAGAAAGAAAATTCCAAGAGGAACGAAAAATCCAAGAGGAAAGAAAAGCAGAAAAAAAAAAGAAATTGAAGTTAAAAACTGTATATTTAAATAATAATAAATAAATAGATGAATGCATAGAGAGCTTACAGACTAAAATACTTTCTTCTTCTTCTTCTAATTCTTTTTCTTCTACTTCTTTTTTTTTTTTACTTCTTCTTCTACTTCTTGTATTTCTTCTCCTGTTTCTTCTTCTTCTACTTCTTCTCATTGTACTTCTTCTCTTTCTTCTTCTTCTTATTATTCTTGTATTTCTTCTCTTTCTTCTTCTACTTCTTGTATTTCTTCTTCTCTTTCTTCTTCTACTTCTTGTATTTCTTCTTCTCTTTCTTCTTCTTCTTATTATTATTATAATATTTCTTCTTCTCTTTCTTCTTCTACTTCTTGTATTTCTTCTTCTCTTTCTTCTTCTTCTTCTTATTGTATTTCTTCTTCTCTTTCTTCTTCTTCTTCTTATTGTATTTCTTCTTCTCTTTCTTCTTCTACCTCTTGTATTTCTTCTTCTCTTATTTCATCTTCTACTACTACTACTTCTTTTTCTTCTACTTTTTCTTCTTCTACTTTTTCTTCTTCTACTTCTTCTTCTTTTTATTCTCTTTCTTCTTCTCCCACTCCTACTTCTCTTTCTTCTTTTTCTACTTCTATTTCTTCTAATTCTTTTACTTCTTCTTTTACTTCTTCTTCTTTTACTCATTCTTCTTCTACCTTTTCTTCTTCTTCTTCTCCTTCCTTTTTCTCAATTAGTTAATACAGCCATACACTTTGTAGTGTTTCACTGTTTGGCTTCTGATCAACTATGAAATAGATGATGAACTCTGTATTTGAACTTCTGTATTTTATGCTTCAGTCTTTTTGGAATTTATAAAGCATAAAACTCTTTGAAAATTTTGTAAATGAAATAGAGAGGAACAAAAAAAAAACCCAACTCTTCTGCATCCTTCTAATTTTGTTAAAAACATTTCTCCGCCTTCTATTCGTAGATATCTGAAAATTGTACCGATTATTTTTAGCTGATGTTGGATGGATAAGCCCAAAACTAAATTGCTAATATATATAGAGAGAGAGTCTAGAAGGCTTGCAATTTTTGTTTTTTTCACAGACTTTTGTTTAGTTTGATTGTTTAGCTTTTAGAAAAGATCAGCTTTTTATGATCAACGTTCGTATGGCAGTCGTGAGAGATTGATTCATTAACGAATCAAAAATGAACATTTGTAAAAGAACTAATTCAAAGAGATCGATTGTATCATCAAATTTCTTTTTTTTGATTAATTTTTTTCATTTCCAATGACTGTTTGTCTGTACAGGGTTCTATGTTGCGAGTGATTATTTTTTTCCAAGTGGTGATTAAAAATGATAAAATACTTATGTTTTTATTATAACCCACAATCTACCTATTACTGAGTGAAAAATATCTTTTCAACATTTTCTTTTCATTAACCAAGCAAAGTTAAATTATTCTATAAATAAAAGGTTTAAAAGGTAAGAATACCCACATTCCCTCCAGCTATGGGTTAAATATTGCACATTTTGTCATTCAGAAATCTATGTGTGTACAAGAAAGAATTTTTATGAAAAAATGATTGTTCTTGGCATTAAATTACCTAAAAGGGTCAATATACCATAAAACCAAACCAACCAAACTAATTTGAACTAGAAGCCAACTTCCTTTTCCTTGAGGTCTGGGTGGGGAGGGAATTATTGGAGAGGTCAGAGTTAGGCTTTTATTTAATGACATCAGATAAATATTTGCTTACTGGGGTTTGTTAGTTGCAAAGGGTTTGTAGAAACCTATTTCTAAGTGCATTACCACCACACACCATAACCATCTTTGAGTGTGTATTTGCATGTGTATGTATAGAAAATTTGTCTACATTTATAGTTAAATTGCTCATAGATAGGAGTTTTGAAGTACTCTCGATTCCACTAGCTACTAAAGAGGACTTAAATATATAATCACCATCGAAGGTTTAACAGCATGATTATCTTAGGGACTAATACAAATAAACAAAAACAATTATTTTTTTATTTCAAAATTTTATTGCATTTAATGAAATATAAAAGTGAAATATGTGTTTTAACCGTTATTCTCTAAAATGCTTTTCAGTGTTAAGCAATTGCTTGATGACAAGTCAAGTTACATTGTTTAATTTTTCTTATTCTGGTTTGGAAATTATGTTTGGGAAGGTTCACTTTATGCAGTAGATAGGGAGTCGGAATTCAAAATTGCAAGTTTGAATCCCAGTCATTCCATTCACGTTCACATTTGGAATAATACTTTTGGGAAAGGTATGAATCCTCTCATTCCCTCCAACTACGGATTATATAGTGCATACTGTGTGGACAATGATTGCTTTTAGCATTAAATGACCTTAAAAGGTTGATATGCCATAAAACATAAATAAAACCAACAAACCTTTCCCAAAAGTGTCTATAATGGAAAAACTAGGTTTTTAACTCTCTTATTATAATTCAATGTTTAACTTCAAAGTTTTTTTTTTCTTCTTAAATGTGTTTTTATCAGAATTGCATTACTTACAGTTAACCTTTTCTGGCCATTTAAAAAAAATTCAATTTGTGAATTTGGTGCCCTCCCATCTTTTTCATCTCTAAGAGGCTTCCATCATTCATGACAGTCTAAGTAGACTCCTGTTTAAAACTGAATTACAAGAAGGATTTATATGGTCAATAGCTGTGAGACTTTTTTTTCCTGTTTTCGGTTTTAAAGGTTTTCTATGTGTTCGTTTTTAATTTTTATCATGTTTGTTTGTCTTCATTGTCTACAGGCAAGAATTATTTTTTTCTATCTATCTTTAAAATTTTGTGTGTCTATGTGTACAATCAGTCTCTACCAAACTCCTCAGTCAGTTTTTGGTCTACCGACTTGAAGTTTTTTAGTTATTTGTTTGGTTATTTTTCTTGTATAAAATCTTTGTTTTGCAATTATTTCTTCTTAGAAACATCAACCCAAAAACTTTTTTTAAATTTTTTTCTATTTTTAATGATTTTTATAAAGTGTGAGTTTTAACAGATCAAAATACTGATCACATTTAAACCTCAAGAATACTGAATTGGAAAAAAAAGACCAAGAGAAGAATCTTCAACTAATTTCTCTTTTTCTTTTCTCTAATCCCCACCTTGATAAATATTAAGTAGCTCTACTCTTTGCCTACTTATAATCTATGTTATGAAAAAGAAGAAGAATCCTAGATAATCATGAATAATACTTTCCAGAAATCAAGAAGTAAACTTAAAACCAAAAAATAGATTTTTTTTTCATTTGTCAATATCTGATTTCCAGTGAATTTGAAAGAAGCCTTGGTTTATTGCTGAGTCCCTGAGTTGAATTCAAAGCAAAATCTCAAGGAAATGAGAGTCAGACAACAATGGTATTAGACCAGATTTTCAATTCATGAGGGACAAAAATAAAGATTTACAATGGTCTGCTTTAAAGGGTTTTTATGCCACTAAACAAACAATGAAGATATATAGTTCTGTTTAATAAATATAATTAGCCATTTTCTTTTCTTTTTTTTTCCCTCCAAAATGTTACAATGTAGAATATGGCTATATTTCAGGTCATTTTAGTGTATCATAAAATTCAAAGGGTTTATATATTTATTTTGGTAATCTTTTATGTCAGAAAAGAATTCATATGCAGGAGTCAAAAAAAAATGAGAATTATAAAAAAACAAACAAATAGAGATTTCAAAAAAAAAAAAAGAACAAAAAACAAATAGAGATTTATGAAACAAAAAAACAAAAAAAAACCAACAAATATTGATTTTTTTGTGACTTGAAATGATTTTTGATCAGTATTCATAATGTTTGGTGTTATTGATTTATCTGGAGTTCAATTGATACTTTGATTTTGTTTGTGCTTAAGGGAAGGGCGGAACTTCTGAAACTAGATTTTTTTTTTTTTTAACCTCCCTCGTTTTTTTTTGTCAAAAAAAAATATATTCATTTTGAAACAAATGGAAATAGGGTGTTTTTTTTTTCTAATTATTTCGAAATCAATATTTGAGTTTTCTACCAGAACCAAACTCTCTAAATTGCTCTGATGAGAAACATGTTAAGTGTAATCAACACAGGTGATTCATTCAACTTATTTTATTATTCATGTTGCTTATTACACATCTAACCTAGCTTTACAAAATGAATCTATAAAACCAGGAATCATTTGTAATAACTATTTTAAAACTTTGGCCAGCAAAGTTGGAGCACTGGTAAAAGCTCGAGCTCTAGAATCGTAGTACACAAGTTCAAATCCCAGGCAAAAACCATTGAATTCACCTTAAAATGGCCTTGTGCCAAACTTGGTTGGTGCTGCTCACCAAGTAAATATATTATCTTTGGGCAGCAAAGTTGGAGCATTGGTAAAAGCTCGAGCTCTAGAATCGTAGTACACGAGTTCAAATCCCAGGCAAAAACCATTGAATTCACCTTAAAAATGGCTTTATGCCAAACTTGGTTGGTGCTGCTTACCAAGTAAATATAACTATTTTAATACCCTATTTTTTTATTTTGAGATATTGCTTCATGATCTGAGAATTAATTTTATTACAGACCTTTGTCCTTGTCTTGATAGTTTTTTTTATTGTGCTTGTGTGTGTTTCAGATTTTTTTGTTGACTTTTTACTATTACTGATTACCCTCTCAAAATGTTACCCCCTGGCATGTACAGCCTGGGGCCTATCGCCCCCTCTTTCCCTCCATTGCTATGCCACTGCAGTCAATGTTTATTTATTCTAAAGTATCATTAATGCTTTTTTCAGTTCTGTATTGATCTTCATGATATTTAGCTCAATTGGTTTATACAAGACTTACAGTTGTCAATTTAAAGAAATAAAATACATAGAAACCTCTTTCTGTTCACTTGAAAGCTATCAACTCTAGGGAAAATAGACTTACTTACTCTAAGTGTAACATGTTTGTTTATGCTTATTATCATGAGTATTGAAAGAGACTGATAACTTGCCTGAATTATTTCAAATTGTGATTCAAACTCTTGAAAATCAATTTACACTTCATTCATTGATTTATTTTGTTGATATTTTGATGATAAAATGGCTCAAAGAAACTGTTAGTAGTTATTGTTCTTATCAATTGTTAGTATTTTGGAGTTTATTTGGGTGACCATTTATGAATACCAGACACTGTAATACACCAAGTAACAAACCTAAGCGCGGTGCCCCTGCTACTCCTTTCAAGAAAATCAATTGTTCAACTATGCACATCACTGTGCAATAAGATATGATGATGATGAAGTCTACTATTGATGATAATGTTTTTTTTATTATTATTATTATTATTATAATCATTATTATTATCATTATAACCAGTTAAATTATTATTATCAATAATAGGCATAAAAATGATGAATGAATGAATGATAAAATTGATTGCAATTAAAATTGTCTGTTATTTCATAATTTCTTTTAATTGAATAAAGAAACTTGAAGAAAAAAACATTAAAAATAAAAAGATTTTTTTTCATTTTCTTTTCTTTTTTCCTTTTTTTTTTCTTTTTCCTGTTCTTTTTTATTTTTTATCTTTCATTTTTATCTTTCATTTCTTTGTTCCCTCCCCCACCATCTTCTCTTGTCTTTTATCTTCATCTACTTCTTTCAGGTCTGCCTCTTTCATTTTTTTTTTTACTCCAACTTTCATCTCTTCTTTCTTCCTCTATTTTTTCTTCTTTTTTTTCTTCTTTTTTTTCTTCTTTTTTTTCTTGTTTTTTTTATT
>JAUZSX010329784.1:0-11113 GCA_034780655.1 Idiosepius hallami | reverse complement strand
ATACGTCGTTATTGTTTAACGAAACATGTTTAAATAATGATTTGCTGCCAAAATATACATATATATATATATATACATTAGTGCGTATTGGGCAGCGACGATAGAGCATTTGTAAAAGCTCGGGCTCTGGAATCGTATTACGCGAGTTCAGATCCAAGTCTAAACCATTACTTCGACTTTAGCAGTCTCAGGCAGATGGGGGACGTCAACTGGGGAGAGCAGTTCATCTAGGTGAAGGGAAACACCGAATGTAAAAAGCCCAGATATGAGCACGTAAAAATTGCCCTGTGCCAAACTTGAGTTGGTGCTCACCAAATAAATATAACATATATATATATATGTGTGTGTGTGTATGTATGTATGTATGTATGTATGTGTGCGTGTGTGTTTGTATGTAAGTTTGCGTGCATAGTTGAGCGAGATAATCTTCGTGTTTCTATGTAAGTATCTGTAATTTTTATTTCTTTTTGCTTTTTTGTCTGCTGTGTTTTTGATATTCTCATATTAACGAGTCTTTTTTCTCTAATATTCTATTTTTCCATTTTCGGGTGTTTCTTGCTTTCGCGATATTCCTTCTTTTTTCTTTCATGTAAGCAGTTTCTATTTAGGAATTCATTTTCTCTCAAATAAGAACAGTTCATATTATCTTTGCAGCTTATCCTACAATGTGTGTAATTTGATTTGTGAAGGACAAAATATCAAATAACTCGCTAATTAAGTAACTTCGATTAAATCTTATTACTCATTTGTACCTCGTGTTTCAAATTAACGCTTAATGGCAACGCTGCAAGCATAGGAATGGTGATGGATTGATAATCATCGTTTTTAATTCAAAAACTGCGACAGGAAATTAGGGAAAAAAATTTTAACGCATAAAATCCAACTTTTATTTGGTGAAATTCATTCAATTTAAAAATGCGTTTACTCAAAAGCTTCATCTCAATTTAATTCATTTTTGGGTTCATTGAGATAAGGCATAAAAATTTGTATATTTCCTGTGTGGATTATGGATCTCAGCATTAGATCTGTAGAAATCACTTTTTCGGCCAGTTTAACTCTTCTATCCGTGGTCAGAATAAAAACATCACTCTGATTTTCATGTATGTGTGCTGTCAAAACATGAATGAAGCAAAAGGCTAAAGCGGCCGAAACAAAATGAATTTTAAAAATGAGAACCATAGTCTGCGCAGTAAATATATTTATTTTATATATATATATATTTAATGTTTTTTTCTGATTCTAAAAAAGAAGTATTTTTATTCTAACCAAATAGATCAGAGCTTTGCAAATAGCCTTTTTATAATAACTTAACTAATGCATTTATTACCTGAAATTTTCATCTCTTTCTTTCAGTTATTTACGGTGTGAGATTTTAAGAAATCGACCTCTATCATGGACGTGCCTCAGAAGAAAAGATGAATCATCAAGTTCTTCCATAATTGTTTTTTTCCTAAAATTTTCTTAAAAGAAAAATATTATGAAAGTAAAATTTATTGTTAAATCTTTATGAAAAATATTATTTATCCGAAATTGCCATGTTTATTGCAGATATTTTCCCTGTGTTTTCTTTATCTCTTCGATCGATATTAAAAAGTAGAATTTAAAATATTGAGTAATTAAGAGTAAAAAAAATATCTGCAATATACTTTTCAAAAAAAAATCATATAGCACGCGATTCGTAATGATGTCTTTATTAAAAAGCGAATGAACATTTTTTATTCAATATTTTGAACGAGAAAAGGCATTTAAAAAAGTTATTTCATGCTTAATGATATGTTTTGGTGCTACTTGCCAGTATTTGAACTGGTGTGGCAATGAAATCCTCATCACCAAATTATGGTAATTACTCGGCAAACCGGATAAACAAATTAAAATGGCAAATGATTCCGTTGGCAAATTGATTTTTGGTGGGGTTGGTATGCAATAAATTTGATTTGTTTTAATGAAAGGAAAGCAAACCATCCTCAAAATATCAAAAGAAAGCAAAATAACCATTTAAATTTTCTCAAATGACAATTCTCTATTTAGGTGTTTTAAAGGAAGGGACTTATATTCAAACACATGTAGACATTTTATTGCTTTATGTTTTTTGAAACCTTTGAAATGGGATTGGATAATCTGTGCATGTGATTATTATTTATATCTTTTTAAATTTTATTTTAACGAAAAAACTTTTGAAATAGTGAAACAACGGTTAATAGAGTTGAGTTTGCTCAGATTTGACTGAATGTTATACAAAGGGGAAGGTTTCAATATTACCGAACAGTATAAAAAAATCCAAATCCTAACATCACTGCCCCATCATCGTAAAAGGAGGGAAACTAGCGTTTGTGTGTGTGTGTGTGTGTGTGTTTGTGTATGTGTGTGTGAGTGTATGGGGAAGAAAATAGAGTAAAATAAAGAAACTGAAAAATAAAGAGCAAGCGACAGAGAGAGACTGATAGAATCAGATATAGATGTTTATTTAGATACAAATACAAAAATAGAATGAGAGAGAGGAGAAAAGAAAGAGTAAAAAAGAAATAGTGTATAAAGGAAGAAAAGAAACAGACATATATATTAAGTGAGGGGGACGAAGAGAGAGCAAATGACAGGTGATTGAAATTTGATAGTCTTGATAAAATCTGACACCTTCACGCTGAAATGCAAAGTTAGCACACTGCTTTCATTTTTAGCTCTGCTTTATTATCAGTGATATAAAAATATAACCATAAGCAAGACAATGCCTTGCTATGCTATAATTGTTATAATACCATTCTCTAGAGAGAACGAAGAGACTTTTCAAAACATTTTTCGGAATGTTGTTTTTATCCTTATCATAATTACCTCCACAATGTTTCGACCATCTTCAGATGATTGAACCCTGGAACCTTCTTGTAGTAATAGGGTGTCACGGAATTCTTATCTTAATCCTTTCTTCAAACCACGGAGTTTATCTGCTTCGTCCTTTAAGAATAAAACTGCTTTTGGTTTTTACTAGATGGGACCGTGAAAATTTTTATGTATACTTAAATATTGATGTGAAGCATAAATTCTAACATGTAAAAAAGATGTATGACACTTAAAATTATTTTGGACGCCAAATGTGTACTTTAATCCAAACACATATGGACTTGTCGTGATTGGGAGTAAATTTTATAATAAATGACTAAATTTTATTTAAAACCTGAAAAAATTAATTCATAATTTTTTTTAAAAACGAGATCGTGTAAATCTGCGTTTTGACAGCGTACTTAAAGCGAATTTCTATATATTGAAATGCGTTATTTAAAAAAAAATACTTTCGGTAACATTTTTGAAATTTTTTTTTTTCTAAATTCTAATTATTTGATTTTTCAGATTTTTGCAGATTGTACGCAAAATTTTATACTTTTTTAAATAAAATAAAAGTTATTGAGGTGATTTTTTTTCCTTGAATGTTATCCCCTCTTATTTGAAAACACTGTAAAAAAATAAGAAGAAACAAATTATACGTATCATAAATTAAAGATAAAATAAAAATAAATAAAATTACGTTTTTCGTCTTAAATATTTTTATCATAGATGTCTCAAAATTAAGCATGAAGTTAAATATTTTAAACGTTGATTTATAAAAAGTCTAAAAATAAGTTTGAAGAAATACATTTTAAGTTTTTGGATTTTGTAAAAAACAAAGTTAAGTAATTATAAATTTTCAGCAATTATTTATTTATATTCATTTATTCTTATTTTGAATATTATAAGAAACATTTTTTTTGTAGAACCGTTACACAAATATAATAAACAAATCTTTAAAAAAAAGAAAAAAAAAGAAACAAAAAGAAAATAAACAATTTTTTATTACCAGGGTATTTTTCCGAAAATAAATTTTCGGAAAGTATAAAAAAAGTGTAAATAGTCAAGTTTTTTGGAATACGGTGATAGGCCAATGTCAGCCAAGATTCTGTGAATTGTTTGTATAGAAAAAAATGTTAACAATGATTGTTCAAAAGAATAAAAATCAGTACCAGACGTAGCATTATCTTTAAAAAAAAAAACACAAATACAAATATAAAGCAACACGTCCCGACACAGGCAAGAAGTTTAAAAGAAAATTTTTATTTAGAATTGAACTTATTTTGTACCCGAACCCCACAGATAAAATTAATTGTCCCTTTCAGTCTTATTCATTTATTCATTTCGGCTGTTTAAATCTCTTTCAGTTATCGTAAGACTTTTGCATTAGATTGAATGGGCTCGGACTATCTAGTCGTATTACATGAGTTCAAATCACAGTCAAAACCATTCTATCTCATTTTGGCTGCATCGGGCAGATGGGCTTTGTAAACTCGGTAGAGTAGCTCATTTAGGTGAAGGTGACTACAAAAGCCTCCAAAAGGTCCTCCAGGTTGGGAGTTGAACGTATTGGTACAAACATTTTCTCGTAAAAACAATTATGCTACAGAAACAGCAAAAAAAAAAAAAAAAACAATTTGATGTCCAATGCACCACTGGGTGTAACGGTTTAAGGAGTATTAGCTTGAATGGCATATCGCTTCATATTTGTTATACTTTTCTCGGACATGTTCTTGAAAAAAATGATCTTTTTGAAAAATAGATTGGAGATTAAAGCTATTTACAGATACATTCTTATAAATTGAGCAAGGAATAACCTATTAGTCCTTGATTTCTGTCAGGAATCTAATTTTTAAAATTTTTCCTACATTTTAAAACTTTGATTTGGCTTTCAATGTTATTTAAAAAGATTATGAATTTTGTCTAATTTTTTTTATACCTTCGACCAAAAAATTCAAAACGTATTTTTCTTTGAGACTTTAGTGTTATTAAAAACTTTGATCTTTTTCTGGTTTTATTCTTTTTTAAATGAAGGCTCAAAATAAAATTTACAGGGTGCAATGACCTTAAAAATATTATGGAAAATATTTATTTCATTTTTAAGGTTGACCAGCGGAACACCATGGCACTATTATTAAAGCACTGATAGTGAGCAATGTTAGAACTAATAATAATAAAAGGGTGTTTATTGATCAATGGCAGCGGTTCATTGCCAGCCATAAGACACACCGTGTACTTATTTTAGTTGTCAGTCTTTATTTTACAAAGAATTTAGGAAGAATATGGGTTTGAACAATTCAATTATATTTGATCATTTCTTGCAATTCTCTAATTGCTACGTATGTTTACAATTAAACCATATATGCTGATATATGGTTAAAATATTATAGTATTTTCATATAAATATATGTTATTTGTACAATGAATGTGATAACAATAATCCCTAGTATGCTACAAACCAAAATTTGGGGATTTAAATCTAACAATTAGAACACAGGAAATTTAAGCTTATTAAGTTTATTTTTTGTTTTTAACTTAAATAGATTCTCATTACTTTGATTATTCTAAGAATTAATCTATTTTTAGCAGAAAAGAAATTCTGAGCTAAAAATTCTCTTTTTTACATAAAACTTTTTTCTGTATCTCATTCACTAAATACGAACTCTTAATAACGAACAACCTGCTCGTTTCATAAGTGTTCTTACAATTAGTCAATTGATTAGGGAAATGATAAAGTTGGTAAAATGTAAGTAGATTAAATGATGCATATAAGCAATTAGTGGAATTGTAACTATTTACAGCCAACAAACGTGATTTTCTTTTGATTTCGTTCAACAGCTTAACAAGAAAGCTGGGCCTAAGCTAAAACTCATTTTGCTAATGGGGAAATAAGTGAATAATCTCTGAAAACTTTAATTCAAATCAATTGTTTTCGAAAGTAAGATTTGGATACAACTACAAAGCATTTGTATGCATCGCTGTAAAAAATATTTAGCAACTAATCAAATATCCAAACATTGGAGAATCTAATTTAGATTTTAACTAAATGAGACCGTGAAAAACTTTGTGGATACCTAAACATTTCCTAGTTCATTTGATGTTTGAAAATTATTTTGAAAATCAAGTTATTGGTATATGATGTTTTTTCTCAACCTCGTTAATAACTTGATAAGCTGAAATTAACAGATTTTCCTACATTCTGCCATAGTTTCGCTAATACTGCTTTAAATAGTTTTATTTTCTGACTTGAGAGATGATTAGTATTGTAAGCACTTTCTCAAAGTTTCATGGATTTTCATTCACTCGTTCCTTAAATATTTTTAAAAATGTAAACTAGTTAATAATATGACACGCAGTGTAGATGTAAGTCCTTCGTGAAAACTAAATTCTAGATATAAAAGATGTATAATACACTTAAATTTAATTCGTACACCAAATGCTTATTTTAATCTGAACTAATAAGACCTTAGAACAATATAACCATGTTCCACAAGGGACATTTTTGTATTATTATATTAACTAAAAAGCGTGATTGACGCTACTGAATTTTCAGTATAAAGATTCTGTTGAAATTTTTCTTCTGATTTTAATCCTAAAATAGTGTCTTCTAATTTGGCTGTAATTAAAACTCTGTTTTGACGTTTGCAAAGAAGGTAAATATCGACTTAATAATTTTTTTAATTTTTAGAAAAATTTTAAAAAACATGGAAAATAGTACATATGCAAAGTAAACACTTTCGATACTTATTAAGAAAAATAACCTATTGATTATTTGAGACAAAAGAAATATTAAGCGGGAACAAGACCAACTTCAATGTCCATTTACAAAATAATACTTATCAATAAAACCCCAGTGTTTCTGAGTATAAAGCAATTCTCGCGGACGTGCAGTAATACACAAAAGCATGAGTGAACATAATAGAACCTTTATATATATTTTGATCACGAAAACATGCATGGTTGTAAATAACCTATGAACACAGTGACTAAAAAAACAAAACTGTTATTCTTCTGTCAGAGTTTTTTTTTCTGTTAATTCTACTTCTCATGATTCTTTCGATAACAAAAATAAATATTGCTTGTCCCATGAAAATAAGATTTGAAAGCATTAACAAAAATCAAGTGAATATATTTTTCATATAATTTATTTAGAAAATGATTAAAATGATTTAGAAAATTTTTAGTGAAATAGCAAAAACTAAAATTGATTTATACAAAGAAAACAACTGATAGTTTGTTTGTTTTGTGTTTAATGGAATATATCACCCTTTTAGGTCATTTTAATGCCGAGAACAATTACTATTGAAAAACGTTATATTTATACACATTTTTTTAATATTACAAGTTGCACTATTTAATCTATAACTGGAAGGAAGATGTGGATTCATACCTTTCCCATGGATATTACTCGACATGTCAACGCAAATGGAGCAACTTCAATTCGAACCCGTTTACTACGGTTCCGAAGTCCGATTGCCTATCCATTGGGCTACGTCGACCATCCCATAGCTAATAGTACGCCAATACTTTCGAAAAAGTGCCGCCTTAAGAAAATTGCATATCGTGATAAATGAAGTCAATTATTCATATAAATTTATAAAAACACAAATTAAGATTATCAATTATGCTTTAAAATAGAAATTTTTAAAGTGTATTGTATATGGAGATCAATATTGAGGACATACATAATGACTCATTAAGTTTATTATAATTGTCTAATAATACAATCGTATAATAATAATAAAAAATATATCATACTTTCCCTTGTTACACAGTTAGTTTGTTACTTGCGTGACTACCATGCCCTACACCCCTCTGAATGGAAATGGAACATTCGAATTGTTAAGTAAAATTGTGACACATTTTGACCACTCTGAGTGAAAATGGAACATTCAAATTGCCAAGGAGCCTATTGTTCCAAAATTATCTCTTTGTAGTTTGTGTTGCTTGTAATTAATTTAACACGTCTGGGGCATGACAGCATAAAAATACAAGAAAAATAATAAAAACATATATTAAATTTGTATTAAAGAATGAAATAGGGATAACAAGTAGAAATAATGAATTTTGAAATCTCTAAAAGAATAAATGCTATTTAAATAAATAAAAAAAAACACAGTAAATTTGTATTTAAAAAAAAATAAGGATAATCAATACAAATGATAACATTTAAACGGCCAAAACAAATTTCATTATGTCTTCATGGCGCGACATGATACATAAAAATAAAAAAGAATAAAAAATAGACATATACATATCGATTAATATTAAAACAGAATATTAGATTATGAAAAAGTGCCAAGCTTGTTAACTGATAAATTCATTATTCAATAATTCTAAATAGATTAATTTTTTTTTAAACTATGACAAAATATTTATATAAATGTGTTCCTCTTAGCTCAATCCTTTAAGAATAAGGCTTAACGATGATAGTAATGAAGCCAATCTGAGCTTTTGCCGTTCGGTTCTTCAGTGGATACACGTTTTTGATTTTGATATTCAGAGTCTCTTGAAAGATATCACAAAATTAAATTTTAAAAATTCAAAAATTAACAAATATAAATTAGTATAACATTTTATATTGTATGATTTTCAAAGAAACAAGTGAAGCATGGATGGTTCCACGTTTGTGCACTCTGAACGACGCATTAAAAAAAGGGATTAAGTCAAGAATTTGCCTCCCCCCATTTAGCTCCCAAAGTAGTCAGGGGGACCTCAAATCCTGTTGGAAAGGAACCAACAGTGTAAAAGTGTTGTTTTAGTCATTTTACCCCTTCTTTAAGGGGGCAAACGGAAAATCTACTGTGTTACTTTTTTTTACTCTCCAGGTTTAACGTTTTTGCATAATTAAAAAAAAATTCCAAGGCGTAATTTTTTTAGAAAATTGCTGTCAGAGGAACAAACGAACGGACAAAGGTGAATTTTTAGTTCCACATCCTTCCTCTTTCGGAAGACCAATAAGCCCATATCTTATTTGATAAATATTTTTTTACAGAAATTAGAAACTAAAAGACAAAAAGAAAGACTTGAATATTTAAGTTATCTTAACGTACATACAATGGTTTTGAATGAGAACTCTCAGATTAATTTACAAAAAAACCTTCATTCAAGAAGAAAGTCATTTGTGAAAGGAGTCGCTCTCAGCTCCGTCTTAAATGTAAATGACTCTTACTTTGTGACGGTTTTTTTTATACACACCCGTCGACTTCAAAGAGTTATTCATTTTGTCTCTGTCTCTGATTTAAAGGTTTGGTGTTTCTTCAGCTGGAATCGAAAATTCACATGAAAAGACGCAGTGACATTTTTTTTAATTAAAACCATTATTCTATTGCTAAACTCTTCCCTCCCTTACTCATATCCACGTTGTTTGGGCCTTTATGATTCCACTAGAGAACATAGGACCACAACGATAACATCTGTGGTATTTGCGGTTTCTATAACTTTTTCCTTTTTACAGAATTGGGTTGTTTGCCCTAATCTAACCTCCAACCTGGAGGACACCCATATCCACGTACACATTATATATATTTCCATTTCGTCATTGATAAAAACTGTCAAATTTTTACGAAGCAAAATATTTTTTCAACTGAACCCAACTTAAAGTGTCTGTGCCGTCTGATAACGTTACAGAGTAAACAAAACTCATCTGATATTGAAATTATCGCGTTGAAAAACCTACTGATCGACCTCGGACGCCAACAAAGACAATGTGAATTAGGTTATAGCAGTAACTGTATTAGTAATAGTAGTTGTATTGTAAGTGAAAAAATTAGTAATTTTATCTCTTCTGCATAACAAAGTCAAGTTCTTCGTAAAAAAAAGAAGAAAATGCTAAATTTAAAAGTAATCGTCCATTTTTCAAGTACACACGTCTGATCCGTTAAAACTAAAAAAACGCAGTTTGCCAAAAAATGTACAAATCCAAAATCAAACAAACAAAAAAGGCAATAAACATACAAAAAAACACAAACGTGAAAAGCAAATAAGAACAATTAATAAACTAGTCATGAAATCTAAAACTTTCAATTGCAAAACACGCAAGAGATTCTAAACTCTAATGAAAACCCGAAGACGAAGATAAAGTTAATTGCAGACAAGGGCAATCTATTTTTTCTAATTTTATTTCTTTTCTTCTTTTCTTTTTCAAGTATTGTACGGTCAGAACAAAGGCTGTCTTACTAATAACGTAGTCTTAAAATATTTCTTCTATTTTTTTGTGTTTGTATCTTTCATTCGAATATTGAGGCCGTCGTCCTGTTGACTCGTACGTGACTTATTTCCATCCGTTTATAATTTCATGTCATAATTTTGGTCAGCTCGATTATCGGAATACGCACGAAATGGCTTTGGAAACAATGGCACAAGATTCCCTTTTACGTAAAACCACTAAAAAAATCTACTCCATTAGCATAAAAAAAAGAAAACAGCAATGATTATACACAACCATTATTAATATCTTTTATGATGATGTCATTAGTCTCCCTAGTATTTCTACTTAAAAAACTTGACATAGATCCACGGTAATGTGTGTGTGTGAGAGGGAGAGAGAGAGAGAGAGAGAGAGAGAGAGAAAGAGAGAGAGAGAGAGAGAGAAAGAGGGTGAGAGAGTTCGGCATATTGACCTTCGCAGGTTTAGCCAGCTCAAGCCAATTTCATGGAAATTTGAAATTCACAAACGGTCTTTAGCTGCCTATATATTCCAATAAATGAGTCATTATTTAAAAGGTGATTCATACCTTTCCGAAAGGAAATGGCCATGATAGGATGACCTGGATTTGAAATCATGTACTTCGTATTCAGAGCCTAACCACTGTCCCAGATGACCTCCACATCTAATACATCGTGATTGATAAATGAAATTAATTGGATTATATTTCTCATGTTTCAGGATCCCCTAAACCTTCCAGGTTCTATAGGCTGTGATCCCATAGGTCTATTTTACTATATTTATTTCATTTTCTTACCTACATTTGAAATAGAAAAAAATGGACAAATGGGATACAATTCATCCCAACGAGCAGATGTTGCACATTTGAAAGAATATAATAAGAACAATGCAAGCTTTAATAAAACAATTATTGAATATTGTCGCTTTTAATAAAAATAAATTCTATTTGGTTTGATTTGAGGACAATGCTATCCAAAATTTTAACATCAAATTTGTTGATTAAAATTGAAATAATAAATTAATGCAATCAGTCAAAACCATTGCATTCACTTTTGCAGCCTCGGGCAGATGGGGCTCGTTAGCTCGGGAGAGCAGTTGATCTAGGTGAAGGGTAACACCGAATATATAAAG
>JAUZSX010329753.1:0-11113 GCA_034780655.1 Idiosepius hallami | reverse complement strand
TAAGATAGTTTAAAGCATTTTAAGATAGTTTAAAGCATTTTAAGATAGTTTAAAGCATTTTAAGATAGTTTAAAGCATTTTAAGATAGTTTAAAGCAGGGAGTCCATAGTCCAGACTTGAGCCATTATTTATTTTTTCTGCCACCTTACAGACTCAAGCTATCAATAAATAATGTGTAGCTTATCAGCACTGTTGGCCATAGTTAAAACATTTTATTTGAAGAGAACAAAATTATCATCAGTTAGATAAATCAAAGGTAAAGATAAAAATTATATTACATTTCTGTTGTAATTACAGAAATCAAGATCTGAGATTCACTCTTCACATTGTTACATAAGCACTTTGTCTAAGCAACAAATATCAGCAAAGTATTTAAAAAAAATCAAAAACCCACCAAATTATACAAAACTGCTCAAACTCTCTAGATTAAACAAACAAAATAAAAATAACCAACAAATGAATAACTACTAAACCAATTGTATAACAGATACATAAAGCAGAATAAAACAAATCAACAAGCTATTTTCGATAAAACTTAAAATCATTCATTGTTGCAAAGCCAAAGAAAAGTTTTCTTAAATTGTATTTCCACATTTGTTTTGAAATTTGTAGTTTGAAGTTGGAATCTAATGATTCATTAAAAAGAAAACAGTTCTTGTAGATACAGAAATATATTTACATTTTTAAATAAATTACAATGGATGGTTTTTATAGGATTATCAATTATTATAAAAAGAGTAAATTTTGGTTAGCTTATTTAGTAAAATGACTTATCAACCTTCCTTATGGTTATTTCATCCAATGAACATTTATTTTAGATAAACATCTTTTTTTATCAACAGAACAACTTTCATTGTATTATTTAACCCACAACAGAAAGGACTGAAGAAACTTGAACCTTTTCCAAGGGTATTAAATTGAAGCTGAATAAAACAGCCTGACTTGGCTTTGAACTCATATATTAATTCAGATGCCAAGCATTTAACCATTATACCAAAGACATTTCTATGCTTGAAAATATTGCGAAAATAGAAAAAAGATAGTGGAAGAAAAAAGATGATGATAAAGAAAACAATGATGATACAGCACTTGAGTTCACAATGCGAAATACCTTAATTCCCATTATTAATTCTTCAATTTATCTACCAAATGATATTCTTATTATTTCATGGCTTTTTACAAAATACAAAATGTTATATATAACTTTTGTAAACCTAAACATTTATTCTTTTCAATGCTTAGTAAAAAAAGAAAAAAAAATTCCCACTCCCCAATTATATTTTTTTCTTCCTCAATATTTTTATGGTTACTTAATTTTATTTAACTAAATTCTATTTTTTCCTTATGTTATCTATTCAACATATTTTTCTGTACCGTCAACAATTAAGGCAACGTGACTTACAGTTTGACACTCCTTAAGAATACATTGTATTTATTTACTGTAAAACAAAAAAATACAATGAATAATTATTATGCACTAATATACCCATGCTTTCAAAAATTATTATGGACATAGTAAATATTAGAGTCAATTCAAACAAAGAATGATTATTGTTTATTAATACTATCAAAAATGATAAAGATGTTATTTAGTGTTACTTTAGATTATATTGTATCAAATAATGTGTCAATAATAAAAGAAATAAAGAATAGCTGCAATTAACCTCCTTCCAACTTAAACAATCACTACATTACATACCCACTCAATGGCTGCTATAATGGCAACTGTGCAAAGAACATAGGCAATATCAATCATATTAGAATGAGTCCATCTTCAAGGGGTGTCACTCCAACACTATGCTATGTTGGCCTTCATAGAATCTGATCTAACTCATGTAAACCTTTACTATTTGTCAATATTAATTACCCCTTTTTACAAACACACACAGATGACAGCAACAATCATTTTAGCAATTAACCCACCATAAATTTTGGCAGAATTAGTTGAAGGTAAGGAGCTGTGTTAGGTCACTTAAGGTCAATGGTTAGTAAGAAGCAGGTAGAGAAAGGTTATTTGGGTGCAGAGGAAAAATATCTAAAGTCCATGACAAGGTTGAAGAAACAAGTAACCACAATTAACAAATTCTTTCTTCCTTGTGCTAAGTGATTGTTGTAATATTTAATTTTCTTTTCTTTTTTAACGACCCTAGACACAACAAAACCTGGTTAGTAAGTACATGGGGCTTCCTTTGCAAAGTAGATGGAAGAGCAGTGGTCAAAACTAAATCTTTGTTTGTTTGCTTGCTTGCTTTGTTTTATGGCAAATCAAACTTTTTTGATGATTAAATGCCAATAACAATCATTTTTGATAAGAGATTTTTTTTATCCACACTTAGTTATCTGAATAACACAATATGTACTATCTAATTCATAACAGGAGGGATTCTGGGGATTCATACATTTCTCAAGAGTATTAGTCCAAATGTGAGCCTAAATGGAAAGACTGCAATTTAAATTTGTGTACGATTCCAGACTCTGGCTGCCTATCTACTGTCCCAAGTGTACTTCCCCAAAACCTGAAAGCACAAATTATTTCTTCCTTTTATTAATTATATATCATCATCGCCCTCTCATGTCCAAAGATCAGGTCCATTGCCTATCCTCTATTTTTGAATAACTAAACATACATTGCAACAAACTAAATTTATTTTTCTAAACTGAAGCTTGCAACCTTTTCTCAATTTTAACTTCAATTCGATTGGTTGAACAAGAACAAATTCCTAGTATCAATAGATCTACATTTATTGACAAATGTAGATCTAAAGACTCTGGTTACTATTCCTCCTTTCACTTGGAGCTGAAATCAGATCAAATATATTCCCAATTGATTTAACTTATGCTAGAGATTTTGAGTGAATTATGATAAGCCTAATAATTCAATACTCAAGATAGAAAAGTATATTTTCTATCAGTTGGTTGAGTTTGTTTTCTCACTTATCTACGTTTTTTACTCATTTAGCACCAAAAAAAACATTTTTTTTCATAAGTTGTAAGTTAGTAGTTATACTATTTAACTTCTAACCAGATTTAAAAAAGGAATTTATACCTGTAGTCTTATTAGTACTAAAACTTTTTCTAAAGAAAAATAAGAGAAAAAAATCAGTTTGATTCAGAAAGAAAAATTCTTTTCCATTATTAAATTACTGGAGTTGCATTTTTAGTCCAAAACTGAATCCAAAAAAACAACATAAATTTGAACTTGAAAAATATGATTCTAAAGTTCAAACACTTCCTCAAATTTTCTTGTTTTTTTTTTTTCAAATAAATTTACTCTAAATTCTGTTCTGGACCAGTGAAAGGGTCACTAAAGGAAAGACTCAGTCAAAGGGTTATAGATCAATGTCATTGTTTTAAAGAGAAGCAAAAGTGACATACAAAAAGGTAGTGTTGTAACAAGATATTCTCCCCCAGAGCATGCTAAGATATAGATGTCAGAAGGGTTCAAATTGAAATACAATAGGTTGGGTCCTTATAAAAAATGCAGAGAGGTTTCTCTTTTTTTTTTTTCTTTTTTTTTTATATATCATACTATTTTACATAAAATTAGGACCCCATAACAATAATATAAAGAGATCCTATAAAAATATTAGTTAATACCTATATAATTGTCTTTTATCAACAACTATATCTTTTGGTAGCAAAAACAAATCACTAAACAAAAGACTACAATTGTCTGTATTTCAAATCTCATAAAAAATTTCAATAAATTCATTTACTGGAAAAAGAAAGCAAACAGACATTTTAATTTATTTTAAAAGGGGAAAAAATCTCAGAGCAAATAATGTCCTTTAAATTGATAGGCCAAAGATACTTTTTCAGTCTTTAAAAAATATTAAAATATTTTTTAGTATTATTTGAACATTATTTCTCATTTCCATTTTTAGACTTATAATATTTTGTCGACCAATATGCTTTTTGACTTTCTTTAAGTATTACTTGTCTATCTTAGGATTCTTCATATAAAACTTAAGAGTCTTTATAGAATAATGAACCACACCCTTTGTTTAATCCTGTTGAGTACAGTCTTTATTCCATATGCTACTACCAATGTTAATCTAGGTTAAATATTTTTTGTTACTTCCACTTACAATCAGGATTGAACCTGAAAGCTGAAGATGACTAATTCATATAAATCAACATTTTTACAAGTTGTTGTGTTTGTTGATTAAACAAATTATCTTTCCTAATATCAGAGAAAGTTCAGTCAAATATAAGATATTTTTCAGACATTTTTTATTTTAGGTGTTTGTGTTGTTTCAAATTATATACATATTTACCATTTTAAATTATCTTTTACTATACATTTACAGTATCCAGACAATCGGTTATATTAGGGCTGTGACAATACTCTCTTTTCAAAGAATACAATTGCCACAGCCCTTTGTTATTAGGACCATGAAAAGAATATTCTTTAATAAAAGTATATTGTCACAGCCCTACTAATTATCAACCACAAAATGATAATCACAATAGACTATTTTCTTTCTTTTTCAATTCAATTTAAAACTAAAATTCTTCTTTTTACCTACAAAAATGGCTTTGAACATAACACGGCTTGTCCCTCGATTAAATCTGCAGGGGTTGGTCATTTTCTGATCACACCTTATCTCTTAAAATATAAAGTAATAATAATAACAACGAAACAGGTAGTTTGCAAATGATATAGAGGAAATCTTAGCAGAAATATGATGTTATCAAACTAATGCACAGAAGTTTAAATGGTTCTGGTAAGATCATTAGATGCTGAGATTCCTACAGCTATTGCACCAATTTTGTTTTGGAAAGGAATAATAATAATCATAATAATAATAAAAATAATAATGGTGATAAACTTTATAGACTGAATTTTCTTCATTCTCAGTTTAGTATCCAAGATTTCATTGAAGTAAAAGTAAGGGGAGAGGATAATAAGACCACCAGACAAAAAAAAGTAGAATGAGGAATTTCGGTATCACATTGCCAGCCACAAACAGAAGTCTATTCTATTCAGATAACATTGAGATTACTTTAGTTGGTATTGCCCAGATGTCAGAGGTGCTGAAATATAATTTTTGTTGATGCATGCCCCACCCTACATTCACTGTTAACTTAATCAAATTAGAAACCAATAAGCACAAACTCATTCAATTGCTCTACACAATCAACATAAATAAAACCATTTCTGTTCATTACTTTCATACATTTAAAAAATTATATAGGTTTAAAATGATTTTTTTTTTTAATTTATAGACTATATGTAAATAAATTAAATGGAATAAAGAATATACTAAGATATGGTTCTACTCATATTTTTTGTGTTGAAAAACCTCTTTTTTGTTTCTTTGTGTTTTATGGTATGTCAACCTTTTTAGGTCATTTAATGCAGAGAACAATCCTTTCAGATTTCATATCTTTCAGTCAAAACTGAAATTAACACAGACTAATTTTTCATGTTATTTCTGCAACATTAATTTCAATTTTGCCAGCTATGTACGAAAGATTTTGTGTCAAAACATGACACGTGTTTCAACACAGAAATTAACACAGCGCTTTGTGAATAACTCTCCATCCCAGTATTTTTTTACATATATTCTTTATTCCTTTTGATTTTTATATATATTCTGCTTTGAAGATTCATCTCTCTCTTAGAATCCATAAGAAGCTTGGGCTAAAATTAATATAGATATTAAACCAACCAGGCATGTAACAGATATGTAGTATGAGTCAAAAGTCAATGCGTTCAATGGAAAGTTTGTCCATGCAGTAGAATCACTGAAAGTAATTATAGGCACTAATACTAAGCTGATACTAAATAATGGGCTATGACCCCAGGTTTCAGTCTGAATGGGAATGTCATAGCAAAACTAGCAAGGTTTCAATTTAGTACAGCAATGAATTTAGGCTTTGGCAAGCACAAATAATACCTAATATATGATTGTGAAAATAATAAAAGTCTTAAATATAACTTTAATGCCAATAATCATCGAAACACTTGAAAAAGTTTAAAATAACAAACAAAAAGACTACAGGAAATCTGGTGCTAAAGAAAAAAAGAAGCATTTTGCAAAATCACTGTTTTCATAAGTACAACTATGATAATAAAAATGTTGGAGGATGGGAACTAAATCAATCCAACAATAAAATGGCCCCAACTAAAAGAAAGCAAAAAAATGCCGAAAAGTAGAAGTAAAATAAAAGAAACACTACTTATATGCCCAAGAGGGTGGGGAGCCAATAACAGAGGGACACTATGCAGTCTTTAATTGGAATTGGAGTTAGAAAACACTGGTGCTCTACAAGAGACATTTTGTCATTCTCATTTCAAGTGCCACTTGATGTTGGCAGAGTGGAAATGGCTATCAGATAATTTAAGGATTCTGTATTAAAGAAAGAAAACTTAATGAGAGAAAAGTTGTGTCGTGCTCTTTGCATTGGTTTAAATCTCCCCCCCCAAAAAAAAAAAAAGAAAAAAGAAAAAAAGCAAAATTTGAATTTGGCTAGCAAGAGTTTGGTATGATTTGGTTAGTATTGTTTTAGGGCATATCAACCTCAGTGGATGACAAAATGCAGGCAAAATTTTCAATACTCCTTTTAAAAACAAAAACAGGCAGTGAAGATGGAGCAGCTTGGACTTTAGAATCATACAAGAGTTCAAATCGCACTCAAAAACATTACATTCACTTTTAGCTGTCTTGGGCAAATGAGGCTCAGTAAAGTAACTCATCTAGTTATAAGGATAACACTGGTTCCATAAAACTGGGTAAATGAGATCCATCAACTTAATAAGAGTAACTCATCTAAGTGATGGGTAACACTGATTATAAAAGTCCCTGAGATATAATGAGCCTCTTAAACTGGCCTTGTGCCTAACTTTTGTTAATTCTCAATCAAGTAGATATATCCTTTTTAAAAAAAGCTTATGACTGGCAGAAAACTCAGATATTTTGATGGGCCAAATATGTCTGCAGTCTGCTTATATGACAAGATGAATTCATTTAATTATGATAACCAGGTCGACTTTACGGTTTAAAGAATTGCTTTTGGCATTTTCAAATAACTAACTCCAATCTGATGCTTACAATGCAAGAAAACCAGAATCTATACAATACTAAGTAACTAGCAGTAGATGAATAGATTACATGAAAAAAAGAAGATTGAAATCAAGCCTAAAGAAACCTAGACAAACAATAAACAAGAAGTAAATACACAAACTATTGGGGGGGGATCCAAACTACAAATAATAACAGTAATAACAAGAAAGAACAAAGCATCTATCCCTCATAGTCCTCATGTGTTCTTTATTATCTTTTTACATAATCAGAAAATGTTCTGTATACACATTATTAACTATAGTATATTTATCTGAATAATAATAATAATGTTGATAAAAAAAAAACAGGCTACAAATTAGGCAAGATGTTAGCATGATGCCTATTTAGGTGGGGAATGGATGAAGATTGTGGTTTGCAGATGCAAACAAAAAAAAAACTTGGAAAAAAGGAAAAAACACAGTCCTTAATCCACCCTACTTAAATAGGTATGTGCGGTTATTAGTTCAACTAATTTATAACCTGTTTTATACCATTATTCCATTAAATGCAACTCAAGAGAAAAAAAAAGAGAACAAAGAAACATATTGTTGATGATAATAATAATAATAATAATATGAAAAAAAAGAAATCTAATCAAATATAAACATTACAGCTAATTAGAAAAGCAGATATGAATTTCATTTAATTTCTTTGTATTTTATCTATAAAGCATCAAAGTTGTTCCAAGTAGATTGCCATATTCCTGAACCAATTGAACTCCAATGTAGTTCTAATTTAATGATACAGTGTCAACAGAAGCAGGGTGACCAAAGGTGGACAGTGAATTATAATATTAGAGAGATCTAACAACTCACCAAAAGGCTGGGAGATTTAGAAATTTTCCACTAGTGACAATAATTTCAAAAGACTTTAATGGTAGAATTGATTTATTCCATTGATGTATTAAATGGTGTTTTATTTATGGGGGCAGGGGGGTATTGGATTAAAGAGAAGGAGAACTAGTTTTGTTTGTTTTGTTTAACAGCATATTAACCTTTTTAGGTCAATTTAATGTCAATAATCATTTTTGAAGTTATTTTGTCCACATGTAGTTTTTTTCAAATAACACAGTGCACTTTAATCCATAGCTGGAGGGAATGTGGGGATTCATACTTTTCCAAGGGTAATAGTCCAAATGTGAACAACTGGGATACAAACTCAGATATTACGATTTCAAAGCTTAACTGCTTATCCACAGCTCCAAATGGACCTTCCTTAGTTTAGTTAAAAAGCAAATCAAATAACATTACTCAAAAAGTAAAACAGGATTCTACAGTCAGGACTACGACTTAAAAAAACAATAGTTAAATAAATGACTTCTGAAGCCTTAATTAAAATAAGTACAAAAAAACAGAAAAATGTTATCCCAATATCCGGTTTTCAAAGAATAGCGAGAAAATTATATCCTAGACTCAAATTTACTTTGAAAAAGTAGTAGTATATCTTTTATCTTTAAATTTGGATGTTATTGTTCAACAGATTTCACAATATACATATTTGTACGCATATAAAAAAATCATATTAGGCTCTCCAATCAATTTCTATGAACAAAATTTCAAATAGTTAATTACAATCCCTGAAGATAGACCTAGAAGTGTCTAAAAAGTACTTAAGAGTGTCATTTTGAAAAATTTTACAGTTTTTTACTAGTATAAAGAAAATGATTGTACCAGTGGAAAAATTTCTGAATGAAGATATATAATCCAGATAAATCTTCATATATAATTTTACTGGTCCTAAATCTGAGGTGTGGAATTTCAAAAGAATTTGAATGTTTTATAGTAAATTATTAGAGGGTCTAATCATTGGACTCTTTAATAATTTACTACAAAAAGATTAGATTATAATCTATATAAAGTGCTAGCTTTATATAAAAATGTGGGTTCATTCTTCCATAGACCATTTCCCAAGATTATATATACTACTGTTATCAACATCTATCAAGCCATCATCATTTTGTACTAATCTTCAGTTTAAGTGGCCCAACAGATAGATCCTCATGTGCATATCCAGGATGTGTTTCCAATTTCGTTCATAGAAATCAAAAGGAGAGCCTATTAAGTTGATATACATGTATAAATATGTATTTTGTTGTGAAATCTATAAAACAATAACAAACAAATATCCAACATTTAAGAAATTTTATTTTTCCTATAGAATAGATGCTTAAAAAGAAAAACATTTTTCTAACACACACAGTATATTTTTCTTTCCTCTATATCTATCTGTCTATCTATCTCAAGTGACCAACAAAGAAGGATTGCTGAGGTGGATAAGGCTAATCACCAAAACCTGCTGTAAATTTGATAGGAAAGGCATCAAGGCACAGTTGCCAAGATGGTGGAAGTTTTGTTATATCACTAAGGAGGTATCCATTTCATAGACAGTTGAGTAGCCATGGAAACTGGTTAAAGAAAAAAAAAAACTATATGACTAAGTCCAAATGACCAACCACCAGTAACAAAAAAAATCCTTCAGGGGATATTTTCTATCATAATATGAAAAATTTACTTGGTTAATTAAAAGAAAGCTAAAGAAAAAAAACCTTTAGAAAATTAAATGGAAAATTGCTTTTAGATTTTATTTGGTTTTTAAATCAGTGTTATTTTTGTTTTAATTAAATATTAATAATATTAATACCTAGTTTCACATAATGAAAACCAAAACTAGAAGTTAGATTCATATTACCTCCCATGAAATTAGAATTCAACATTAAGAAGTTGAAACCAAAAAATTAAAAGATAATTGTTTTTTTATAAGGCTAATTTTTTAATTACAATAAACATCAATTCAAATTTCAACTAGTTCATTATATTTGATTGTAATACTCTTGTCGCTCCTCCACTCCAATTTTCTAAAATAATTATTTTCTAAAAAAAAATAAATTGAAAAAATATTTGGATATTTTTTCTACACCAAGGAAAGAAGAAGGAAAGAAAAACTTCATTTAAATTAAATATTTTTCAAAAATATATTCTCCAGCCAATGGCGATCTTAGATTCAAAAGTTACAACCCTTTTTACCTAATACGGCTTTTCTTTCAATTTCGTCCAGCAGACGTTTTCATAGACATTAACCGCCAAAAATCCTAAGCCCATCTTAAGTTTATAAAAAGCCTTAAATTCTCACCGCTCTTTGATTTATCCTTGGAATTAAGCTTGTTGATTTAAAATATCTAAACCATAAAATTTTATTGCTCTGAACTGCATCTGTAAGGTGAAGAAGGTTAGATCGTGTGATTTTAAAATAAAAATATGTGAATGTCTATAAAAACCATGCCCTTTGTATAAAAAGCCAGTTGTATACGTATATATATGTATTTTTTGTAAGTAACTGTTAAAGTCTTAACAGTTATTCCCCTTAGAATCATTCAGTTAGGAGTTACGTCCCTCAAATCTTTCAATCTTTTTGTGTATTTTTGTTTATTTATAAAAGAGTAATAATAAGGTAGTTGAAATGAATAAATTTTATGTTATTAATTTAACCTAGGGCCGCCCGACGGTTTTTGTTGTTGTGGACCAGGCCAGCCAAAGGGGAGGAAAGCAGGGATGGTGAGGGGAGTAAGGATGATGAAGAGGAGCAGATGGAAGAGAGGGACAGGATTCATGAGGGGAGCAGGGATTGGCGTTAATATTTTTTTATGTGAATTTTTGACATACGGGTACACTTATGGTTATAAAGAGAATCCGACATTTCATTCTTAATGAGCTCATAGTAACTCTCTTCCAAAGACTTATTAGTCAATTTCTACCAATTAAGGAAGGTCAGCCTCATAAACTCATCAATAAACCTATTCTCTCCTTCTTGTTACCTAAAAGGAGTTTTATTATCATTTGTTTGTTTGTTTATTTCTTGTGTTTTTTTTTCTTTTTTTAATGTCCTTTCCATCTTCAATCGTTATATTTTTTGGTACCCCGATTTTTAATGAGGGGAACCTATGTTTTGAGGCCTGTTCGTTCGTTCGTCCGTTCGTTCGTTCGTTCGTGTTTTTCTCTGCAACCATCCGTTCAATTTTTCTGAAATTTTGCATGAAGTTGTAACTT
>JAUZSX010329752.1:0-20000 GCA_034780655.1 Idiosepius hallami | reverse complement strand
ACTCGCCCCTCTCCCCGCTTGTTTTCAAAGCATCTCCTCCCCTTCTTAGCAACTCTGCTTCACTCCCTCCGACTGCAGCTTTAGTGTTTCGCGTTCCCCCTCTTTGTGTACGACTAAGGCAAGGAAGCATCGTAACCCATCCTCCTACCATGTCCCTGTCCCAGGCTACTCCCCTTCTATTAGGGGTGGCGGTGAGAGTAGAAGTTATAGAGAGAGGGTAAATGATTGTGGTGGCTTGCTGGCGCCTGCGCAGTTTCATCGATCGATCTGCGATTAAATCAGAGCCAAATCGGGGTTCACTTCGTTATGTGTCTGCTGCCTAACTTGGCCTCCAAAACAGGCCTGTTAGTACAGCTCAACAATTATTATTATTATTGTCATTATTACTGGCAGATTATTACTAGCAGTACTATTACTATTAGTAGAAGAAAAACCAACAGCAAGGAGAAGAATCAACATAACACCACCACCACCACCACCAACCAACAATATCCTCATTTGTATATTTCGGCAATATTATTATTATTATTACTTCAATTGTTCTCCTCCTCCTCCTTTATGTCTCCGGTGCTATGTAGATAAAAAAAGGAAAAAAAATCTATTTTGACACTCTGAAGAAGAAGAAAAAAACAAAACAATTGAATTCCTAAAAAAAAAACAACCCAAAAAAAAAAAAACCATCAAAAATAAGAAAAAACAAAAATTTTATTTAACACAAAAACAAAACAAACAAACAAAAAAAAAAACAAGAAAAGAATTAACCAAAAAAAGTCCTCTTATATTTCTGTGTTATATATATATATATTTATGTATATATATAAACCAACAAACCAATCTTTTCCCCCCAAGCAGATTCTGTGATAAAAAGTGCAATTTTTGCAGGGTTATTATATTCTAAGGAAATAAAAACAATAACAAAAAAGAAAGAAAAAGAAAAGAAAACAAGGCCATTAAAAAAAATTAAATTCCTTTTCAAGGTAAGATTGAAAATAATTTTCTTTTATTTTAAATAATAATAAGATTTTTGTAATGTTTACATTTTAGTCTCCATATGATTGTTTACATCACATCATCATCATAATTAATAATTATGATGAAACACTATTTATTGCTCTACGAAAAACATCGGATATTTAAAAAAAATTATTCAATAAAATCTGATTCATTTCATAATTTTTTTTATTCAAATCAAGCAAATAGAATAATAAATCATTTTGATCTTCATTTAAATTTAGGAAGTAGTTAGTGTTTAGATGCCTACAAAAATTATCGATAATTGAAAAAAAATATTTAAGACCAATATTGATAAATTTATAATTAATTTTATTTAGAAATACCGGTCTAAATAATTTTTAGTTTGATCTTCATTTAAATAATTAGGGTAGTCAGCTTAAATTAGTAAATTAAATGCCCACGAAAAACTTCGAGATTTCAAATGATATTTTTTTTAAAATTAAGAATCATTTTCCCTACTATATGATTATAAATATTTTATTTTAATTTAATGAATAGAATAACAAATCATTTATTATTGTTTGATCATCATGTATATTTCACGATACATTACATATTTTAAATGTGTTAATTAAATACTCACCTATAAAACCCTGTTTTCACAAATATTGTGTGTAAATATCTGTAAGAAGTATTGTGTGGGTTGTTATATGTGTGTATGTTTGATCCTAATATAAAATGTTTTATATTAAACATAAAATGGAAGATCGCTACAAAACGATAAAAATATTAAAATTTTTTAACATTTTTATTTTATTTTATTTATATAGTAAACATAAGCATTATAGTGTCGTGTTGTTTTGTGTGTATATGTGAGTGTTCACTGTATTTAGGTTTTTGTATGTTTATGTTTCTACCATAGAAAATGTTTTGTGTTGGACATAAAATGGAGGATCGCTACTACGTTACTAAAAGAAATTTCTTGTAACATTAATATTTTAAGGGTGAATTTTGTTTTTAATTTGAGCCTAATTTTTTTTTGTATTAGAAATCAAAATCTTTTTTGATAATGGAAATATATTAATTTGAATAAAGTTTTTAATATTTTATAAATGTTTTGTAAATAATCTTTAATTTAGAAAAAAAGAGCATTTCGTTAAAAAAAACTTTGGTACTAGTGGAGATTAGAGATTTGCGTTAAAAATGGGTTTTGAAATAATAGACGCTCCCCAAAGACTAACACTGACTGCGTATTTCGTTTCACTTTTACAAACATTTTTTTTTCAAACTAATTAGTTAATTAAACCTTTATTTCCATAATTTTTAAAATTTTACAACAAAAATTTTTAACGACGTGTGTGTGTGTGTGTTATGCGTGAGAATTTCTCACTTTTACAATAAATGTTTATTTATTTTAAAAAATAATTTCTCACTTTTACAATAAATGTTTATCTATTCACTAACGTTGGTTTAACCCTTTTTCTCTTTTACAAACATTATTATTATTTTTATTTACTTTGGTTTTTGCAGACATTTCTTATATTAACCACAAATTCAAAAAAATCTGCAAAAAAAATATTTTGATTAACTAAATTAAGTAAAAAAATATTTTTAAAAGTGAGAAATTATCGCGAAAATATCGTGAAAATTGACATAAACGAAAGAACACACGCATGCGTAGTGTTAGTATTTGGGGAGCATCTATTATTTCAAAACACATTTTCAACGCGAATTTCTAATTTCGACTAGTACAAAAACTTTTATAGAAAAAATAATGATTTAATACTTTATTTAACAAAATAAAATAAATGCCCCCAATCATTATTTTCATTTTTTAAAAATAATTCTGGGATTTTTTTTTATTATTTGAACGACTAGCTTGACATGATGCAAATGTATTTTTTAATACTATTTTCGTACTTAATGCTTTAAAAGGATTAATTTTGGAGATCATTTAAGTTATATTTTTATTGTAGTGTTGTTGCGTTATTTTTAACTATTTGCTTAAGTGTTTTTTGAAAAGTAAATAAACATCCAAGTTGAACGATGATCCAACAAATCCATCCTTTCTTCCTTCTTCCTCCATTTTGAGAAAAAAATCCTAAATAAGAAAATGGCAAATAATCGTTCAACGGACGGACGGAAAACCATCTTTTTTGTTTGATGATTATTTTGATTTTTATTTCTTTTCCATTAAAATATTTAATTATTATTAATTATATATATTTCCTTAATGATTAATCTCAAACAAAACAAAGATGAAAGAATAAATTTTGAATAATATTTATCTCCTCATTTGTTGCTATTAATTCACACCCAGTTTTCTTCTTTTTTTTTTTTGGTCTTAGCCAATTATTTTTCCTATAAAATATGGATCAGATTTGAAAAATAAAAAAACTGTTATCGATGATCAATTGTTGGTAAAAATAAAATGTTTCCCTAATAAAACAATTTTAAAATCATGAATTTGTATATTTCATGAATTTGTTTCTTGTCTGGAATAAAAGCACGGACGACGACGGGATATATTTTTCTTTTTTAATTTTCTTTTTAACATAGCGTTTTTTTTTTAATTTAATTATTTCGTGAACTAAAATAAATAAATCTCGGTTAATTATTTAAAACTAATTTATTTTTTCTCCGCATGAATATATATATTTAGAAAAAAAATTATATTTCTGTATTTATTTCACTTCACCAGAGTAGAAGTATTATAAATGCAAATGACAAACTCATCATCATGGCTGCCTCGTTCTTCTCTCTCTATTAACCCGACTCATTGCTTCTTCTTCGTGTAGCCAGAAAATAATAATCATTAGACGAATAGTTATTGCAATGCGCATCTCTTGAGTTCTTCGATTATCATTTTAAAGAATTATTTACACTGACGAACATACGATTCATGTTTTTATTCTACTTGATTATTAATTACGTAGACTTTATTGATTCTTCTCCATTTTTTTGTTTGTGTTTCGTTTTCAGTTCTGCCTGTTAAAAAGTAAAGGCGTTACAAAATCTCACGTAGTTTGTTGACACATATTGTCACTAATTTCCAGTTCTTTTTATTCCAGCTTAATCTTATTTGCTTTTAATTTTGAAATATTAACATATGGATATATCTTCCTACTTTATAATCATTTATTTATCAGTTAATGGACGACTAGACGAGTTATGAAATCTCTAGACTTTAGAAAAAAAGGAAGGAAGGAAAGAGACGGTATTAAAAATGAATGCATCCTGAAAAGGAGGTCATCAAAAATTCATGATTTTCATTGCGTTTTAAAGATTTTTAAAAGTTAAAATTATTGTGTTCATAACTGTACCTATTAATTAATCTAATTTCTATTTACAATGTACTAACATTTAGTAAGTAATTGCCTTAAAAATAACAATTTCCATACCAGAGAGAAGAGAAACGGCGAAACGCCATTGATTGAATTTAACATTTTTTTTTTGGTTGAGAATGAAAGTTAATTGAATTGTTGATTAAAAAAAGTTTTTTAATATGAGTATTTTGGGGTCTGGTTTTAAACCATAATAATAATAAACTGGGAAAAAATGATTTTTTTAAAGCTGCCGAATAAAATTTGAATTAAAAGTAAAAATAATAACGCTTCTTGCTATAGCATTAAAAATGTTTAGAGAAATAGTTGGATTTTTATATTACTAGTCTCTTATGAAAAATCCCTATTTACCTTTATTAGTATATGGAATGTGCGTTTATTTATGTGTCTCTGTGTGTAAATATACGTGTGTGTATGTATGTATATAGATTGTAGGAGGGTTTGGCTTAAGAACTGCTTTTGGCTGCTGCTGCTATTTGTCTTCTGGGCTTGTTGGCCAGAAACAGTGTGCTCCCTTCACTCCTCCTCCCTCTATGAGAGTACCATGCCTCACTCTCACTGTAAAACTACATCTATTTCCTTCTCCTCCCCTTTTTTGTTTCTCTGTTTATAAGATCACCTCTCTCTCTCACTCTGTGCATCCCCTTGTTTAAGACTACTCCTCTCTGCATCCCTCCTTTTCTTAAAAGTACTTCCCTCTTCGTTTCGTTCTTTCCTTCTATTAAAGAGCAGCAGCAGCCAATAATAAACCGAGAAGAAGCAGCAGATTAATTCAACATGGACGATGAAGAAAAAAAAGCGCCTCTCATACATACAACAATACAAATAGACCAGGACGAAGACTTGCGAGTTGGACAATTTTGACTAGTTCAACTTCTATTATTAACACTTCCCCCTTCCTCTGTCGCGGACGGCGCTTTCTCTTTTTCGATTATCTCAAATAATGATAATGATTAAGTGGAGAAGGAAGGACATAGGCTTGTGTCGTCTTATGTTGGTTTTGGTCTTGTTGGTCACTGTGCACTGCATAATTTAAAGAAAAGAATTATTTAGAGAGAAAAAGAAATGGAAAGCCGAGGAGAAATAAACAAAAATCCTCTCATTTTTAATCAACAGAATAATCGATGATGATTAATTCCTTTCCATATATTTCTCTCGGTTAATATTGCGCAATATTGTTTCTAAGTTTGTTTAATGTTTAAATCTTTGAACCATGACTTATCAAAATTACCAAGTAGTCACTCAGTCTTTAAATAAGAGGAACATATTAAAGCCAAAAGGTGTGTCTTTTTTTGTCTTATGTTGTCAGGGCTGATATATCTGCTCCTTAGGGTCGAAAGGGTTAAATAAATAAATTAATTAGAGGTATAGTTTATTTCGTTGAAAAGAGAAACTTATTTTTGTTGCTCCTCAACCTTTTAGGGTCAATTAAAAACAAACAAAAGAAAGACAAACCTTAAACTTTATCAAATACGCACTCGTCGCACTCATTTTTTTTTTTATAAAACATTAACGCAAATTAAATGTACATTATTTTTCTGAAGTCGTTTAATAAAAAAAATTAAACATACATTATTTATTTAATTAAATATAAAGATATAACATTTAACTAGATTCTTGTAATACACACACACACACATATATGTTTACATAAGTGGATTTGTTACAACTTGATTACACTAAATTACCCGGAATGAATGAATAATAATTTACACTAAATTACCCTGAATGAATGAATAATGTTGCTGCTAATTTAAATAGATTAAATATTTACAACGGTAGCATCAAGAGTATAAGGAAAGGTCTAAGTCAAATAAAGTAAGAAAAATCAACAAACTGACTAGCATAATATCACAACACAAGCCACTTTAAAAAAGATTTTACTTGTTAAATCTTATTTGATTGTACTTTTCCTTCTTTTCTTTTTTCACTTGATGCTGCTGCTAATTCTCCTCCTCCCTCTTCTTATTTTGTCTCCAACGAATAGTCTAAAAATACAAATAAAAATAAAACCTGATGATGCTCCTTGCTATTGGTAATGTGAAGGTGGTGCTTGGGCAGGCTGGCTGGCTGGCTGGCTGGCAGGCTGACCCATTTTGAGCTTTCTTTCCTATCTCTTAGCATTCAATGATTTCACTTTCAGTACTATCGCCCATCCACCCACCTCTTCTGACTCTGCACATAGCTATAAAAAGACAAATAGATTTATTTACTACTCACTAATATTTTTTCTGAGTAAATTGACATATCTTTATGATCAATAAATAATAATGTTAAAATTTGATTTTTTAGCAATTAAGTGTAAGTGATCTGTTGAAATTTCAAAAATTACATGTTATTTAGACATGTATATTTGCTTTATGCATTGACCATTTTCAAATTTCACTACTGGTTGAGAAATTATTTTACTTTGTACATCTATTAGGCCATTAAAAATTAAATGTTCAATTTAGAACTAATACTAGATCATTAAGAATGAAATGTCCAATTTAGTACTAATATCTTATTTTACATTATTATAAACAGGCAGACAGGCCTAGCTTGAGTTTAGTTTTCAAGACTGCAATCGCCAGATCAAAATCTTTCAAATCATTAAGGTACAGTTGGCTTGTTTGCCACATCTTTACTTAACACTTCTTTAATGTTTCTAGTCACCTGAGAGGCATTTGTTCCCTGACGGAATTTGTAAACAACCCAACTCTTTGAATTATCCATGGGATCAAAGATGATTTAAAATATCTAAGTCATAGATTTATATGTTGCCTTGAATTGTATCTGTAAGGTAATAAAGTTAAGCTTAGATGATATAAAACTAAGAACTTAAAATAAAAATATGTGAAAGTTAAGTATACAAAAATGCAATTAATAGAATTGGATACTTCAATCGTAATGACCTAACATTTGTTAGGATTAAATCTAGAGCTTCCAGATGGATGGCGTTTGGATGTGAAAATAGGTTCAATCTAGTTTGAACTTTAATCTTAACTGCAGCAGCACCATAAGCATTTGGTGAAAATAACTAAATACCCACAGTAGATAATACAATACCTGAAAATGGTGATAAAATAATATAAATAACGAGTTTCTTTAATCTTCGTGGATGATTAAATCAAGAATTCAATTTGAAAGTGGTTCCTGCTGTCTTGTCTGACTTAAAGAAAGAATAATATCGAATCATCAGAATGTTGTAAAGATAATAAAGAAAGATGTCTGTCAGAATGAATGAAACTAAACATTTTTACAGTTAATGTCAGTTCATTCTTATCATGTAATATTATTTTCTTTGACACACAAGGACAACAACATAAGAGCTTCTGACTAAATACTTTATTGAAGTGTAAAAAAAAAGTGTACAGCTTCCTCCTCATTCAACAAGCAATAATCAATCATTTAAATATCTTTATTTTTTTCATTCTTGTTGATCAATCAATTCATTTGTCAGGAATTCCAAACCACCCACTTTCAATGAAACTTTTCTTTTGCCTCAATTAAGTTTTTGGTAAACTGATAAAAGAATAAATTGGTGGATAGACAAGAAGCCTTTAGAGTGTTAAGAAGGTCTGACTTTTCTTCGAAGTTGAAGAATTTTCTTTGCAACCAACAGCACTTGAATAGTGTCAGACTAATGAAATGAAATAAAAACAAACAAACCAACAACACTTGATTTAATGGTTGATAATATATTTACTTGGTCAATCACAAACCCAAGTTACGCACAAGACTATTTTTATATGTTCATTATATACTTGGGTTTTGTAATAAGTGATGACCCTTTGCCTAGACAAGTCACTCTACTTGATTTGTCTTATCCACCTGGGTTTTTGGAATTAGTATTATCTTCACACCTAGATGAGTTACTTTTCTAAGTTAACGAGCGTGTTCTGTTCAAGAAAGCTGAAAGTTAGTGTGATGGTTTTGACTGAGATTTGAACTTGGATAATAAGATTCCTAAGTCCAAGCTTTTACCACTGCTCCACCCTCGCTGCTCAGTTGAGGAGGACTTGTGAATTATTTAATTTTAGATTCTTATCAAAATTCAATGAAATGTATTATTTAAAAGATATTTTTTTAATAGACTATTGCTCCTTTTAAATTACTGGTTTTATTCAGTTGATCTGAAGGATCATGTTTCGGTGCACAACACAATAGTGCCAATGCAGTAGTGCATCATCAGACCCTCAGTAGCAGCACCAGTAAGTAAATGAAGAAGACTCTCATCGTATATTTCTTCTTCTTACTTATTGAATAATCTTTCTTTTTCTCCTACTGCAATTCATTTTGTTTTTACCTGACTGGACTTTTAGTTCATTATTCCAAGATTATTCTGTAATTGAAATATTTCAATTTGTGGCTGTTTCATTCATTGATGACAAATATCTAAATAAAAACTATCTCCATGGCACAATGATGAATTAAATCAATTTATATCTTGTGGAAGGTTTTTTTCCCAATGATTCTGATTTTTGGATAGCTTCTCATCCCCATTCTTTTACTCCTTCCTTCAAAATAGTTTGGAAAAAAAGTTATTAAACTAAGAAAATCTTGAAAGAAGTTGTATACACCAAGAGATTTTATGTTCTCCCAAGTGAAGTGAAGTGAAATATCACTCTTTACCAACCAACCAACCAACCAACCAACCAACCAACCAAGCACCATCTTATCAGCGACAGGTGCTTCTTGTGCAGTGTGGGTGATTCTGGTTGGGGTTTTTGGATAGGATTGTTTTTTTCTGTTTAAAAAGAAACCTTACGAGAAATAAGTCAAATGTTCAGTTCAGTATCTCATAAAACATACACTAAAAACAACACCCACAAAAAACACTGTTGCTTGTTTTTATTTCTTTTGAAGTTAGGTAAAAAAAAGCTCTTAATGTTAAAGTAAAAACTCTTCTTTCATAGAAATAATAAAACAACCTTAATAATCAATGGACAAAATTGTGGATTATTTTATCATTATTTTTAGTTTTGTTTGGAAATATACAATTTAATACATTTCATTTCATTAAAAATCAAAATTGTTTTGCAAGTTAATTTATGACAGACTATTGTCTTTATTCTTATGATAAAAAAAAAACTCACAATTTCTTTGGGTGTAATTTTCTCTAAAATGTTATTGGAAGTCTCCATCCATGACATAAGCAGCAACAAACATGGTCACTGATTGGTCTGAGTCATTTGTTTTAATTTCTGATACTGTCTTAAACTATTTTAGTAATTTAAAAAACTGAAGCTTGCCATTGGAAGAGGTCAATCAATCAATGTTTTTGTTTGTTTAACAAAACAAACACATTTACAATAACAAGACCAGGGCAGTGAGAGTAGAGTAGTGGTAAAAGCTTGAACAGTAACCCAAGTTAGACGCAAAGCCATTTTTATGTGCTCATTATATTCTTGGGCTTTTGTAACCTGTGTTGCCCTTCTCCTAGATGAGTTACTCTCTTGAGTTAATGAACCCCATCTGCCTTAGGCAGCTAAGGTATTTGCAATGGTTTTGACTGGGATTTGAACTTGTGTAAGACGATTCCAGAGTCCAAGCTTTTACCAATGTCTCATCCTCACTGCCCAAGCTTGGATTCTGGAATTGTATTACATGAGTTCAAATTCCAGTCAAAACCAGCACATTCATTTATAGCTGCTTTGTGGTGATGGGGTTTGTTAACTCAGGAGAGTAACTCATCTAGATGTAAGAATAACACTGATTCCAAAGACTTGGGTTGATGAGACCATCAACTTGATAGTAACTCATCTAGATAAAGAGTAACACTGATTACAAAAGTCCAAGAATAGAATTTAGCAGGTAAAGATGACCCTGTGCCTAACTTGGGTTTGTGCTTGATCAAGTAAATAAATATAAACATCACCAGAAGAAGTGAAGAAGAAATGAAGAAATGAAACTTGAAGAACATAACTAATAAACCTGATGATGCAGATGATGGATATGAACAGTGGCACTGTCCACACACAGTGCACACTCACACACTTAGCTTAACATTAATTGTAGTAGTAGTCTCACACTATAATAACAGTCACTTCATTCCACTAAACTCACATAAACATAATAAAATGTCTTAAGACATAAGATGTTTGTGGTTAGATTCAATTTGTTAGGTTAAGTTCACTTTGATTTGGTTTGTTTATTGTTGAATGTTAATTGTTCTTGCATTTGCTTAGAACACTGAATCATAGGTTAATGTCCTTAAATAAAAAAATGATTGGCCTTTTTTTCCCTTTCTATAACTTCAAGAAGGGTAGATGGATTAGGTATAAAATCTAAAGATTGTTCTGAAAGGTATATAAGTTTAAATTTTAAATTCTACATCATTTCATCATCATTATCTCATAAAATGGATTCATGCATGACCCCTCCTAATCTGACTCCATAGAATCGATACAAAACACCACCCACCATCACCACATCATTCATTCATTTATCATTACTTATGTTTTGTTTTTTATTGTTGGAACTGTTATTTGAAAAGAAAAAGTCTTGCTGTTCTTTGATGAATGTTTGTTGTTGCTTTTCTGTCATCAATTGTCAAAATAACTAGGAAATATTAAAACAACAACCAAGTTGGTAAGAAAAAGATATGGAATGATTTAAATTAACAATTGATTCAATTATTATTATTATTATTAAGAAGAAAAAAAAAAGCTGAAACTATAACATGTTGATTATTGCGTGTGTGCAAAAGAAACAATAATTTTCAGATCCTACAACAAAAATAATTTGGTGGTTTGGGTCCCCTGTTGGATAATCATGAAAATGGATGGTCTATTTAGTCTCAGAAATCTTTTTTTGAGACCATCAACAGACACTTTGAATTCTTCAAAACCTCATGATTTTAAGATCCTGATTCTTTTTCACTGCAATTAGGGATCAATGTAATTGAATTTATCACTGACCTAATTTTAAAACAAGGTTTCACTTATATGTTTTTTTTCAGTGAGTAGTGAATAATAATAGTCAGTCAGTAGGTTAGTGCTTTGGTGTGTGTGGAGTGGGTAATTTAGTTTGGGATTGGGAGATACTAGTAGTAGTATTCTTTCTGATACTTTCCTTTCTTTCAACAATTGAATCCAGAATCCACCCACTATGTTCAGTGTATACAACAACACCTCGGGGGGGGGGAAGGTTGTTTTTGTTTTTTTTTTGCTTTGAAGATACTTGTTCCATCTGATATATTTAATCATCTTTAACGAATGTAAAAATAAGATGATTGCAATAAAACAACTTTTACAATAAAAAAAATCAATGTTAACTTTTATTTCTTTTTTTTTAAAAACATCTGCCAAATATCATGAGCTTTTTTTGGTGTCTATTTTTCATAGTGAAATAAAATAGTTTTCATTTTTATCTTTTCTGAATTTTTCCTGAAAAGCTTGGACTCTTATAATTTCCCCTTTGAAGGAAAGGGTTGCTTGCTTACTCACTCACTCTCTCTATCCACACCCCCCTGACAGGATTGATTCAGTGATTGATTGAATTGAGGCTCTTATGTTTTTTTTTCACTATTATAAAACAAGCTTGTAACATAATTACAATTTTCAGACTGTTTAGTCCCCCTTTTATTAGATATTTCTTATTTAATGAAGTTAAAAAGGATTTGAATTTGATATATGAATTTTTAACTATATTTCAAAAGACTAAAAAAATAATTTAATATTTTTTAAACCTCCTTCCTGATGTCACATGTTTTTTTTTTATTCTGTCCCGTATCAGATTTAATTTTTTGATTAGTTTTAAATTTAGAAATTTGTTTTTCTGTCATAATTGTGGAATTTTGGATTTTGATGGAATTAAATTTATGGCATCATCTTTTTAATTAGTTTTTTATTGATAAAATTGTGTTTTAAAAAAGAAAATGAAAATTTGGTATCTTAGAAAAGTCTGTCAATCTTTCAAAAGCAAGGAATCATTCTAATAGAAAATCCAACCCTACTAAATGTATTGTATAAAAATATTTATTTGTTACAACAAATCAAATTTCAGAACATTGCTTTTAAATTTAAAAAAAATATATTTTGACAAAAACAATAAATATCAATTTTTTTAAAAAGAATATACCTAAACTTTATTTTTTCTAATTGTTTTTGAATGGTTGCTATTATTTTGATCAGTTCTTTTTATCATTACTTTGTAAGTGTGTTTACCAATCTTGATTTTAGCAGAGGTTTCTGAATTGTGAGAGCTTTTGGTTACCTCATTCATCATTAAAATACAGCTGACGCTTGATTTTTTTTTTTTAAATAGAATCTTTTTTTTTTTAAATTTAGTTTCTTGATACTTTATCACTATATCTGTTCATTTTAGGTTTTGATTTTGATAATTGTTGAATAGTCATAACATAGCTTTGTTTTTATGTATGGAAATGGATCTATTTTAACATCATTTTTTTTTTCATTTCAGCTGAAAATCCAAAGATCTAATTCATCTTGCCTTAAGTATCAACCACATCACTGTACTGTAATCATCTTCATCCTCAGGTAAGGAAAAAATGATAAATTTCTTTCATTGTTAAGAACTCTAGGATTTGTGAAGGCATATCTTTACTGAATGGTAGAGATATATCAAAGAGAATTATTTGTCTCTGTATTATACAGACTATGGTCCTCATCTTTGTTAAGTTCATTGTTTTTTGCCAAGATGAGCACCATAGTCTGCATATATAAATTAAGCCCTTTCTCTAGGGTTCTACAAAACAAAAAAGTGGATCACTTTATTTGATCTTTTTGTTAAAAACGCAATAGAAATCACCAGTTATTGTTTTGAAAAATTAAAAAACACCTTTTTCTTTATTGAATATAAGTTTTTCAAAAATAGTCCTACACATAAGTTTGTAATTCCTCATTTACAGAAAAAATGTGTTCCATTGCAGTTTAAAATCTTTTTCATATATTTTTAGATTCTTTTAATAAAAATTATAGTAGGATTTTCCTATTTTAACATTTTTTTTTCTCGGTGCAAGAAGGCTGAAACTTGAAATAAAATTTTACATCATTTGAATCAATTGTTCAACTGAAAGATTGTTTCATGAATTGCATTTTAATCTTTTTTTCATGTTAATTTTTATCCTAAATCAATTTGTTAAAAGAACACACCTTTTATTGTTAATTTATTTTCCCCATATTTCTGCATTTAAAGAGTAGATTAGGTAACACTTTTTGAAAACTTGATATTCTCAATGGCTCCCAGCTCTATTTTAAAAGGACTTTCTTTGGCTAAATACAATTTTTGTTATAGATTCTCAATTTTGTTGAATTGTCTGTTATAAGTAGGAGCTGTCTGTAGCTTAGAGTTTTTGTTGGATAATAGAAATGATTTAATTTAATTTCTACTTTGACTGCTTATTTTATGAACATTTTTTTATTTTAAAAAATATTCTTAAATTTCACATTATAAACTCAGCATTATAAAAAAAACCCCAAAAAACCCGCTCCACTTTGCACACCCACCCACACCACAACGGATGTATAAGTGTTTTTTGGTCCCAACAAGAAGCCTGCTTTCCAAAATTCGATGATGCTGTGAAATAAATTTAAATAAAATCATCTTATAAATAGGTAGATATTCAGGTTAATATCTAGTAGATTTAGATATTTGCCAAAAAAAATATAAATATATATATATATATATACATATATATATATATATATAGATAGATATAGTAAGCAGCACCAACCAAGTTTTGCACTAGGCCATTTTTAAGGTGAATGCAATAGTTTTTTACTGGGATTTGAACTCGCGTACTACGATTCCAGAACCCGAGCTTTTACCAATTCTCCACCTTCACTGCCCTTTTAGGTAAATAAACAGAAAGCTTTAAATTCAAGGGACGTAATACAGCAAAAATTTTTTTTCTCATTTGGGACATTTGAGCCCATGCCAGTAAAGGTATAATGACGGGTCATTTGAAGGAATAATAATACCTTCCAATACTATTGTGTATTCTTTGTAAAAATCATTAAAAACAATAATGTTGAATTCAGAAACTAAAATTATCTGTGGATATCACTTTGCAAGAAAATATTTATTTTCACTTAAAAAATGGTGACCAACAATTAAAACAAACAATAGTTTAAGAAAATGTTTGGAGGTTTTGTTTCTTTTTTTTTTTTTTAACTTTAATACTATTTTTTTGCAGGTCATTTTTTATAATAATTTGTTTTAACTTTGAACAATAGTTATTTATCGTCTACGTGAAGACAAATAAGCTTTAGGAAAAAAAAAACACTTACCCACCACTCACCTGCCATAAAAATCTTTTGTTGAGTTTTAAAAAACAAAGTTTTAATTAATTAGTCAACACCCTTTTTTAATTTCTGTTTATTCTTATTTATTTGTGTATGAATAGAAAATTTTGGTCTTCATGGTTTGACTTTTCAAAAACAAAACGTATCGATTTATTTTTTTCAAATAAACAAAAGTTAATATAAAAAAAAAAGAATTAATTTGGGTTTTCTTAAAAAATATTTAATGATTCTAGATGAACACCAAAATTGTTTATCATCACAAATGAAACCGTCGGTAGCATTTTGACTTTAAAAAAATGGACGAATATTTGCTTCGTCATTCAACAGGAGGCACCAACAAAAAGTAGGGGCAAGTAACTCTAACTTTCCACGTTTTTAGTTTACAAATAAAATGTTTTCGTAATCATTCCTTTTTTTTTTTTTATCTTAAACATTTGGGATTAAAAACGTTTTTTCTAGAAAATGGATAAATATAAAATCTATGTATTAACTAAGGTTAGAGACTAAAAAAAAGTGGGCATTTTTTTCCTTACGCAAAATTGTACGTTTTCCACCGACCGTTTTTTTTTTTTTTTTTTTTTTTTTTTTTAATATTTGGATTAATAAAAAAGGTTTTCTTCAAAACTTTAAGAGACCTTAGATGGTTTGGTAATTACTTCTTAGCTCTCCTTTTAATGGTTGATGATGCCCACACTTGAGTTTTCCCAACAATTTAACACCCTACCAGTATTTAAATAATAAAAAAATAAAATGAAAATTACTTGTTTATAATGTGTATAGACTAAAATATTTTTTCAACACAAAGCCAGATAAATAAAATATTGTAAATATCTGAAAAGTGACATCTCATGCATCAGCTGTTGAAAAAGACAACAATATTTAAATCAATTTTTTTGAAATCATATTAGTGTCATGTGTCAGGACCTTTTCTACAGAAACTCATTGTGTAATTGATTATTCTCTTAAATAGCTAATTTTCTGCTTTGTAAAGGCTTAAATTTGCCTTAATGAGTTTTAAAAATTACCATAATTGAAAATGTTAGGTTTTTTTAGTTAATAGTAAATAAACATTGAATTATTTCTTAAACTATTCATCAATTCTTATATTGAAAAATAAAATACTTACATTGAATTCAAGTTTTTTGAAAAAATGTGGCCAATTAGGAATTTTCTTTTAAAGATAAAAAAAACATTAATTAAAATAAAAATAAATTAAAAACTATCGAAGTATTTCCATATTTAACCAAAATATTGTAGAAAAATACAATAAATCTATGGCTTATGTTTTTTTTAAGAAAAACAGTTCACATACTTTTTTAAACAACAAAGTTCTCTCCACACACCTCACAAACATTGAAGTGCATGAAAAATAAAAAATCCCACAGTAAAATTTTTTTTATTATATTTTATTCAAATGTTGTACAATATTTGTATTGCAGGGCCACTAAAAATTATGTAAATGCTTAAACTAAAGATTTATTTTAAATAATTTAGGGAAATAAATTTTTTATAAATAATCTTTATATGTGAGTTTTAATTTCAGGAAAACAATTGAAATAATATATAAAATGTATAAACAGTTTTAAAATATTCTGTTTAGTATTTAATGTGTATTTAGTTTTGTTATTTTTTCAGTAGCATTCCCTGACATATCTTTTGATATTCAAAAAACATTTTCAATGATTTTTTTATTCCATTAATTCTAAATTTTGCCTTTTTCTAGGATTCTTCAATCCGTTGCCACTATCCAGTTATAAACACTGCCTAAAGACTTCATTATTACATCTATGGTAAATATATATTTAATATACTATGAAATCTAGTTTTTATACTGAATTATATATACAATACATTTTTTATTCATACTTCCTAAAAGAGGATTTAAATAAAACATATTTTGTGAGAATAATTAATTTGTATTTTAAAATTACAATATATTTTAATCTCATCATATCATTAACCTATTTAAGCAAATGACTAGAATTTTTTTAGCTTACTATATTTTTATTTTTATTATTAAAGTTAATTTTTGTTTTAGTCAGATTTATTGTAATATATATAAATTGTAAAAAAAAATTGTAAAAGGTGCAATGATAATAGAGGTTGTTGTTGAAAGAGTTTTTGAATAGAATTGCTCATAGAAGCTACTAAATTTCATTGAAGTTTTAATCTGTCTTAAAACAGCACTAATTTTTATGTCCTAAGTTAGCTGATGCCGGGGTTATGTCATGAACTTTATTACGAGGATTCAATTCATAGATTGAATGCCATAATCATGTTTCTGATTTAAAGTTTCATAATAAATATCCTTTTTAACTGATAAGTTGGTCAGTATAAATAGTTATTCTTGATAATTAAGAATGTATGCTTATGGGACCTGTCACAGTTCAATAGTATGCTATTATTTGATAATATAGTAACTTTTTTTTTTGGAATGATAACAATATTTAAATTAAATTGATTTCTGTACCCACCACAAACGATGTTTAACAGTCCTTATTGAATAGTAAAATCACTTCATTTTTTTCCTTCTCAAATTTTTAAAAATTTTATTAAAGTCTAGTGCATTTTCTTCTGATTTATAAAAAAAATGGTAATTTTCATAATTCATTCAAAAAAAAATTATTTCATCCTAAAAAAAAAAAATCTTTATTTGAATTTTTATATCTTGATTGACTGATTCTCTAATTTTTATTTGTTGAATTTTGTTTATATCAATTTTTTTTACTTATTACAATGACACCATGTACTTTGTGTCAAAACTCAATACTAGTTCTTTGACTAGTTACTAGTATATGAGCATTAATCATAATTATTGTTTTAGCAACTTTTTACTATTTAAAGGAAAACCTAAGAAAAATATGAAATAATGGATGATAATTAATCTCTAAATAATTTTAGGTTTTGAAATATTAAAAATACAAATTTACAATTTATTAATTCAAATGCAAACTGTTTAAATTCTACATGAAGTTTATATTTTTGGTTATTGCTAATATTCCATAGGTAGACATCTTTAAAATACAGCAGCATTTTTATTAAAATTGGCTATTTACTGATATCTATAATTCCAGTAAATTATCAATTTTGTATGAATGAATATTTCATTAATTCTGTAGGCTTTATAGAATTGCTTCTCAATTCTTTTAAATTAATTAAACATTTTCCTTTAACACTGTCGCATCAAGGAAAGATTTTTGATACTTAAAAAAAAAAAAAATTGAGGCTCCGACGATTTTTGTTATTGCATGTCATTTCAGCATCCATTCAAACCCTGATGTAAAGAAAGACAAAATTTATATCATTTTAATTTGAAAAAAAAAAAAAGAAAAAAGAAAGAAAGTGTTGTATCTTGTGGTGTCTTCTGCCCATTTTCCAGTTTTTCCTTTCCAATCAGCGATATTCATTCCATTTTTTCATGAGAATATTCTAAAAAATTTGCATGTTTTTTTCCCACTTGAAATTAGTTCACCAAAATTTTGGTCTAGGATGTGATCAATTGTATTAACCAACTTAATATTGTAGATTTCTTGTGAATTTTTTCTTTTTTTCTTTGGTGTCTTAAGTCACTTTGGTCATTTTTGTGAAAAAATACCAAGAAAAGCATAATTTTTTTATATTCTTATCTGATGTAAAAATTCCCTTTGGTTGGTGTGATAATCTTTCTGTTGAATATTTATTCATTTATAATTGGGACTAATGCATTCATTATCATCAACATCATCAGAATAAACACATAATCCTGATCCAAATAAACAAAAATGGTCAGCTTAAAAGTCTACATCCTTTAAATTTGACTATAGTCTTGTCTACTGACTTTTTCTGATGACTGAACAAAAGGCAAGAGGAGAATTAATGAAAAATATGTATGTAATAATTTTTTGTTTTTCCCTATTGTAAGATAAAAGAATGTTGATATTTATAGAAAATAAGTTCTTCTATTTAGAACAATAAAGTATTATTGCCTGTTAGTTGTTCATTGAACAACAAAAACTGATTTGTTTTTTGAACTTGAATCAAGTGAATGCTGCCAGTCCAAAAGATACTTAAAAGTTTTTGTTGTTAGATTTTTTTTCCTAGGCCAGAAATATGATTTCATTTCATACTACTCAAAAAACACAAGAGATTCTACATAGCTACATTTGTAATTGCAATTATCAAGTTATTCGTGATTCTTATTTCCTCAAATAAGATGAGAATACTTTTTCCATTAAGTGAAATTCTGATATCAATTTTTCTGTGATTTTTTTTTGTTTACTTCCTCTTGTAACTTTTTAAACACATTAAAACTATATATTTTTGTTTTTTATCTTAATTTTATATCTCCAATTGATTAGATTTAAAAAAAATTAAGATTCTTTGCGATAACTATTCATTAAAATGCTTCCACTTTCAAATTTTATCCTTTCACCTTTTAGATGTTCATTCATTTTGAGTGAATAATCTCTTTCATATTGATATAATCAATATATTTGTCATTTTTTCCCAAACATTTCAACTTCTTTTCTTATTAGTATTGATTTTTGAGTGGAGAGGGGTTTCAATAAAAACATCATTAGTGTTAGGTCCTTATTAAAGAAATTTAAGTTTATACAATTCTAGCAGCCACTTAATTATTAATATGTTTTATGTTCATTCTTGGTTGAAGAAAATTACTTGTTCTTTGCAACTTATGTACAAAGCTTGACTAAAAACCTTTAATAGTAAATGTGAATATTGGAATAAACATTCAATCTTTTATAGTCAAAAGAGATTGGAAATTTTTTTTAATATTTTAAAATTTTAGAATAAACATTCAATCTTTTATAGTCAAAAGAGATTGGAAATTTTTTTTAATATTTTAAAATTTTAGATTACAAATTTATAGATTTAAAGATTCCCATTCTTGAAATACAATGCAAAAAAAATCCGCACTCATTTATTCACAATTACAAAATTTAATGAAACTAATTAAACAACTTATACATAATTTGATTCACCTTTTATTCCTCTATAATTTTGCATGTTCATATTTTTATTTTAATTGAATTATCTTAGTGTTTATATCAATTTAAAAAAAATAACTTAAGATAAATTAAGAAGGCAAAAAGAAAAACGCACAATGGAAAATTGTTGTTTAAATGTAAATTTAGAACATTAAAGTAACAGAATTACAACAGGAATATAATGAAATGGTTAATATTTAGTAGCATAGCTCTTCTGCTATTTGAGAGCCTGCAAACTGTTGGACATTTCTTGAATTAGTCAGCCATGAAAGGGCATCTCGCTTCTCTTCAATTTTTGTTCAAAGTTCTTCCAGATTTAAAATCTTATCATTGCGTAGCTGTTGCTTTACGTAATGCCCCACACTTTCAATAGGATTGAGGTCTGGAGATTGTGCAGGCCAATTCAAACACAGAATATCATGCTCTTCAAGGAACCTCTTGACATTTCCAGCCATGTGAATGGGAGC
>JAUZSX010329741.1:0-11114 GCA_034780655.1 Idiosepius hallami | reverse complement strand
AATGTTTGTGCCAAATTTCATGCTTGTTTCACAATCTGAACGATTCGGCCTAAAAATGCATTTTATCTGCTCCACTAAATGTTGTAAATAACTATTAAAATTATGAACTGAATTAATTATTTATAAATAATAATAATAATAAAATTAACTCTTCATTTAATCCTTGATTGTTTTAAAATGTAAAATATATCATATAAAACTTTGGGTGCACTGAAATCGCTAAATTATGAAAATTGTTTTGGTAGGTGATGAGGTACCCACAAGCAGATGCTGGTCCCATGCCAGGAGCTCCATATTTGACACAAGGAAGGGTTTCTAAGGTAACTATATTCTACTTTTTTCTTTACAGTCTTGATTTAAAAAAGTTTTAATCAATTACTTGAATAAAAACAAATTTAAAAGTTATTTGTCATTTTATTATTGAAAATCTAAATTTCATTAATAAATTTTCTTGTACAGATGAATACTCATAAAAAATTATGGGATGTTGAAGATGATAGTAAAAATCCTGATGGAAACAAGGGTATATTTTCTAGCAATCCTTGGACACCTCATGATGACACCTGGAGTACAGCAGGTCTGTAAAGAATTCTTACTGAAAATTTACTTTATTTTTGTTCATATAAACAAATCTTGAAATACAATTAATAAAAAAACTATTGGTTTTAGATGAGTGTGAAAATAAACAAAATCTTATAAATTGGTTCCTTTTCAATTTGAATGAAAAATTGTATTCCACCAAATTAAACACAAGAGCATTATTGTTGTATTAGTAACTAAAAGAATGTAAAATTGTATAGTTTATTACTGTAAATATTGTTTTGTTTAGGCATTGCTTCCTTGTTATATCCACACTATTTTCAGATATGTTTTTTGCCTTAGTTCACCTTTCAATTTTCTATTGAAAATCAAGCCTTCATGCTAAACTATGAACCAAACATTTTTCATTTCATCTAAACTTATGTAGGTTATGCTAAAACTTATTTATTCTTCCTAACTTTGCTTTCAGTCCGAGTTGATCCTAGAACCTCTCAAAGTTCGTCATTTAAAACTTCGATAAATCTATCCTTATATATACTCTGTGATTTTAGCTGTTTATATAAATTCTTAATTACCTAGAATTTAGTGGTTTGATCCTGACTGCAAATAAGTTACTGAAAAATACTTTAACTCTTGTCACTTTCCTGGAATTACTTATTTTGGGATTCCATGAGTATATGACAACTATCTGAATAATATTAATATATTGATAATAATAATTATTATTATTAAAATACATTTCTTTAATTTAGTTTTTGATATAACATTTTCTCATCAAATGTTTAAGCTTCCTGATTTCACTGGGGAACATAGGGCTGCAACGACAACATCTGCCATCTGTAACTTTCTTTCTTTTTACAGAATTGGGTTGTTAGCTCTATTCTAACCTCCAACCTGTAGGACCAGTACTAAATGTATTTAGACGTTTTTGTTCTTGTGTCAAAAGGCCTGTTCATTACATCCATTGTATAAAAGTATTGTTAATATTCGGAAGGTCGTATTAAAAATGTTAAAATTATCCTTTTAATAATAAAAATTCTCAAGTAGTTGAAATAATACAATAAGGACAATGATTTCTTTATAAAATGTAAGCAATTTAGGCTTTTTATTTTGAAGATAATTTTTGAACATCTTGAAATTTTCTCATCTTGAATTTTTTTCTTTTAAATCCTCCGTGTATTTACTTGGTGCCCTATGCAGTTCAATTTTTGCCCTTTTTTTAGTCAAAACAATTGCTAAAACCACCTTTTTTTTTGGTCCCTATGAAAATTCACACACTAGTATAAAAAATGACTGTTAGTATGAGTAGCAGATTGTGGAGATGTACTGCATGGTTTGAAAGTTATGGTCAAATCTTCACCAAATGCTCCCTTCAGATAAAGTATTTTTATTGATTTTTCCCACTAATAAGTTTTCCTTCTCACAATGTTTGTATTAAATTAATTTTTGGATTCTAAATGGTTTGTTGTAGGGTTTAAAAGCAGGTCAATAAGAATGAGTGTTGTCATTTTTGTTTTTGCAGATCATGCAGTATCACAGCCTCTTAGTGTTGTTCAAAGAAGAGCTGGAAGTTTTCCAAATAATGAAGTAAACAGTGTATTGTCACCTCGTTCTGAAACCAATGCACTTGGAGTTAATATGGTAGAATATGTATTAAGTAGTTCTCCAACTGCTGGAAAAGACTTGGATCCACGTCTTAATCGATTAAAAACCTATGTAAGAGTTCAGTGCAATTATATTTCTTTTTTAATCCCCACAAAACTTTTCATACTCAAAAGAAAATATTTAAACAGAAAATAATTGCTTATTTTCCTCTTCCGATTGAAATTTGAAAGTTTTAGTATTTTTTGTTTGTAATAGGCTGTCTTATCAATGTAAAAAAACACATAATTAAATTCTCACTCTTTGGCAAATGTCTGCACTTGAAAAATAGCATGACTTCTTTTATTGATTAGATTTTTCATTCTATGAGCTACACTGAGGCTGAAAGAAAAATAGTGAAATCGGCCTGCAGCCTATAAGTATAATTTTTTAATATCTAATTAATGAATTTGAGATGAAAGCTAGCAAAATGATCTCTTCTTAAATGAACCTTGTTTACAAGAGAAATCAACTCTTGAAGCATTTAACTGGCCAAAATGAATCTTGCATAATAATTCTTTTGTAAATGTCATAAGGGATGAGAAATTGATTTTAACAATTAAATTGTAATTTATTAATAGTGGATTCTATAAAAATTGAGTTAAAAAAATGGCATGAAATTGTTTGTAGAAGAAAGAAAAAAAAAATTGTTCTTGATCCAATTATTTTTCAGGTTGCACCAGATTCTTCAATTGAAAATCCTGAGAAAAAAAGTAAAACTCCATCTCCATTTGAAGGCGGTGAAGATCGTAATGATATGGAAAATAAAGATGCATTACAAACCAATGGAATTCTTCAAAACGGTTTAGATGAAGATGATGGTTACCGGTTTGTATTTTATGATAATTGATTAAACTTTTTCTTCAGATTTATTCATTGTTTCTTTAAATATGTTGTAATTGTAATTTTGCTATAATTTTGTTTGTTATCTTCCTTTTCAATTATGGACTTCTTAGTGGGAGCCGTCAAAACTCGCCAACAGACGATGCCAAGGTAAATCAACCTACCATTTTAGTGGATGGCCAAAAGCTGATGAAAAATGAATCTGATTTTCTTGAAGCTCAGCAGTCACTTACTCAACAAGGCTTTCACATTGATCCAAACACATTTGAGCCTGTTGCAATTGATCCGGTACATTTTGATTATCCTAACCATTTAATGCCATCAATGGATAGCCCAAATTTCAACATGGACTATACACAAGTAAGTATTTGATTCATTCACTTGTATATGTTGTTAGATATTTAACTTGTATTGGTGTAAATAGTTTTTATAAAACATAATTATTTTAAAATTGTATTCCAGTCATCTAGAATGATGGCTTTATTGGAATTTTTTTTCCTATTTTTAAGTACATTTTTAGATTTGAATCCATTTTATTAATTTTTATTATTTTTTTATATAAATATAATATTATTTATTTTATTTAAAAAAAAAAATTTGCGAACTACCTAAACTAATCACAAAAGACTTCCTCTCTCTGTGAATTAGTTTGCCCCAAAGAAACATTCTTTGTTTTCAAAATATTTTTATCCCACTGAAATCTTTTAGTTGTTCTGATGTAGACCTTAAATAATTCTGAAAACCTAACGATATTTTTCAAAATTACAAGTTGGTCTTATTAACATTTTGATGGCATTGTCCATTCTTTTGATGAAACGCTTCTAATTACAATAAATTGACTCTTGATTTCACCACTAAAAATCTTACTGATCTTGGTAATGAAATTTTAATGTTTTGATCAAGACTAATGCCTTGATTATGTGTATACTGAAATTATTCTGATAGGGTTTTTACTGTTTTTTTTTTCTTTATTTTTTCCCCATTTCTTGAAAAGTATCTTAAAATGTTTTAAATATTTCCAATAATACCTAGTTACTTTTGGACTCCTGTTTCAGGGGTAGATGTAATACAATTCTAGTAATTAAAATTAAAAACATGTAAAAATTACTGAATGCTGAACCCAACACAAGATCCCATAGCTACACCAAACATCTTTTTGTAAATAGGTGTTACCAAGATGACCTTGGAATGAAACAACATTAGTAGTCTCACCTCCCCCTTTTTTTATAATTAGGATTGATTTTTCTAAAGATGACTGAAAAGACATAAATATTGATTTATTATGTTAATAGTTTCCTGTATAGGAATTTTGAATAAACAAGATTTGAAATGTTTGATGTGAAAAAGAAAACTCTACAATAAAAAAAATTGTGTTTTACGAAATATCAACCTATTTTAGATCCTTTAATGACAGAACATTTTTATGTATACACACATTTTTTTTTTGCTTTTTTTTAAATGACACACTGTTCACTATTTATCCCATAGCTGGAGGGAATGTGGAGGCTTCATATATTTGCCTAGAGTATTACCCCAATTATGACCGTAAATGGAACGACTAGGATTTGAACTTGTGTACTAGGATTCTAAAGTTAGACTGCCTACCCACTAGGTTTTTAAAAACACTTTTATTTTTTTTTACCTTAAATATTTACTTAGATATTTTTCTGTCCATATATTTTTTAAGCCCTGATGACTGTTTTCATTGACCAAACATTTAAGCATTAGCTTTTTGAAATATATTATTCCTATTGTAGTTTTTTTATGTATATTTTCACATTATCCTAATTTAACTTCTATATTTTACATATACTTATCTATTCTTTTTTTTTTTTTGCAAATTGAAGCTCCTTCAGCGTCAGCAGCAGCCAATTGCAGTTCTGACACAGCAACAATATGCTTTGGCAGCTCAACAGCAACAATTAGGTGAGTCTCATGTAAAATTCATTGCAGTTCTTTGTTCAGTTATATCTAAAAAAAACCCCAAAAAACCAAAACTTTAATCCTTTAACAAGAACTTATTAAAAACAATAGGACATAATCTGAACCTCAAAACTTAAACATTTAAGATTTTTAATATAAATTTAAACAATTGATGATAAAATTGTATTTAAAAAAAAACTACAGCTTTTTCTAAATCTGTTAATTTTTATTTTCTTAATTTTATATAAATTAATTTTTTTGAGTTCTATAAATGCATTTTCTTTTCTCATGAAGCGATATATTTCACAGACTTTGTCTACTTATTCTCTCTCTCTCTCTCTCTCCCCCATTTTTGAGTTTACATGTGTTTCATGTTTTCTAGATCTTTAAATAATACATTAAAAAATGTTTGAATAATGGTTTGTGTGGTTAGAGTAGATGATTTTAAAAGAATTGTTCTGCCATCTTTTTTTTTTTTTTTTAAGAGAATAAAAATATCCTTTAAGAAAAATTAATTTTATGGGTTTATATAAGTGTTTAACCACAAAAAATAAAAAAATAAATGCTCTACTTGCTTACTTTTCTTTTATGGTCATTAAATATGAAATCTTGTTTTACCCCCATCCAGGCAGTTTACAGTGTCAGAAATATACTAATTGACTATACACCCCTGGCATCAATTTGCCAACAATATTACAAAACCTAAAAACTATACTTGAAAATACTAACTCTGACAAAATTCTAGCTTTCCTTTGGAAGATAGACTTACTAAACAAAATCTAATTTTACTATATATATTTTTAACATTAATATATAAACATTGACATAAATCAATCAATTGGAACATGGTCATATATAGTTAAGCTTACATACGATTCAAACCTAATATCTAAATCATGGTTGTGTATACAAGCAAAAACTTCTTTTTTTGATTGACACTATTCATATAAATATAACTACATTAACTTCTGACACTTATATCTAAAATAAAAATAACCTTCCTCAAATAAAAACCTACTCAATAAAAGATAACCCAAAAAACGGTTAATTTTTTGTGAAACAAGACACTCACCTCTGCCCAATTTTGAGTAGAAAACATGAAGTTCAGGTTTGTTGTGAATTTCTATGGGATTTTCAGCTCTTAAATAAATATCCTTATACTGAATCTTAGCAAAGTAATGAGAACTTTTGCTTAGTGTGAAATAACACAATATACATGTTAAAATAACATTAACCTAAGGGATTAATTATTTTTAGGAAAAATTGCATGCATTCTAAATAGTTTTAGTATACAATCAATGCATCTTTACTGGAGTTCAATGCATATCCCCCTTTGTCAAAAAGGTTGGTGAATCCATTTTCAGATGAAGTACTAGAATTTTAATTATCGTCAAATTTGTAATAGATTTCATTTGAAATTTTTAACCAAAAATATCTATGATTTTTAAGTTTAACAAATAAGCTGTATGCTAAGAATTTCATTTTATTTTTTGGTCTCTCCATCTGCTATTCTCAAAATTTATTAAAATTCCTAAAAGATTTGTTTTGTATTACTGCATATCAACCTTTTTAGGTCATTTAATGCTGAAAACAATGTTCTTTTTTGTCTGCTTTTTTTTTTTTTAATAAAAAATACAATGTACACTATAATCTATAGCTGGAGGGAATGTTACGATTCCAAAGTCCAAATGTCTGTCTACTGTCCCAAGTGGATTCCCCCCACCTAAAATGTTTTAATTTTCCAAGTATTTAGTGTTTCTGTTTTGCTGTCTTATTGGTATAGTATTAACTAACCTCAGAAAATCACAAAGAAATAGGGAGTACTTTTTTTTTCTTGTAAGGTATAAGCCTTAAAGTTGATGAGCTTGTCTATTAGATATAATTCATAAATCCAGTCCATTCCCTCTTTCTTTAGAGAAACCAAGCAAGATTGAAAATTTGATTCTCATAGTGTATAACATATTCCTTAAATATTTTATTTACAGAATAAATGGGGATGGAGAAAATATATATATTTTAAGATATTGGTTTAATTCTGTATACTGAATTTATCATAAATATTTTTTCTTCCTACCAAGTTCTAAATGTAAAATAAATTGACTTTTATCATTAATTGGTTGTATAGTAATTTCAAAAGTAAAATTTTCTGGCTAATTATTGAAGTCTTTTGATTGCATTATCGCATGAAGTTAAATCTAAATCCTTTTTTTTTTGTAGTGGTTAGAGTTGGTCTCTCGCTTGCTTGTAATTGCCTTTTTTGTTTTCTGCATGTTTTAATTAGATAATTTTAGACGTTCTTGAAAGTATTGTTGCTATAAAAAGCATTAAATATTATAAACTAATTTTTCAAGTTTCTAACCTTTTTAAATTTCAGATTGACAAAAAAAAAATGTGAATTTAAAGTATTTACATTTTTTTTCATTTAAAGTAATTTGAATTTTATAAATTTTTCTTTCAATTTATAGAATTAGGAACTTAGCAAAAATAACTGGCATTGCTATACTCCATAAAATTGAACATTGATTCTAAAATACTTGAAGTTTTGGATTTTAATTCTATTTGAATGAAAAATTGAAAATATTTCTTTAAAAAAAAGTTCAGGTTTCGTTTATGGCTTTTGTTTTTCTTAATGGTTCGATGTAATTCTAAGGTTCTTTTAAAAGATGATTGATTTTTTAGTTGTATGGTTTATCTTCTGTAATCTGCTAAATTAAAAAAGGAAATACTATGTTACTGTTTCTATGGTTAGGTTTTCTTTTCATTTTCAATTGGGGAAGTCCATTTTGCCAATCAGATTTCGGAATCGTATGTGAGTCATTTCATTTGTGTTCATGATTGAATACCCTTGGGAAAGGTATGAATCCACACATTACCTCCAGCTATCGTTTGAATAGCGAACATTGTGTTATTAAAAAAAATAAAATAAAACATATATACAATGATTGTACTTGGCATTAAATGACCTGAAAAGGTTGATATGCTGCAAAACAATCATTTTCAATCCTCTTATCTTGTTTGGATAAAATAAATTTCAATCTTAGAAGTTGCTTAATAATAGATTACTAAAATTGGATTTTATTTATATATATATATATAGAGAGATATATATAGATATATATAGATATATATAGATATATATAGATAGATATAGATATATATATATAGATAGATATAGATATATATAGATAGATATAGATATAGATAGATATATATATAGATATATAGATAGATATAGATAGATATATATATATAGATATATATAGATATAGATATATATATAGATATAGATAGATATATATATAGATATATATAGATATAGATATATATAGATATATATAGATATATATAGATATAGATATAGATATAGATATATATAGATATAGATAGAGAGAGAGAGAGGGCAGCAACGGTGGAGCATTGGTAAAAGATCGGGCTTGGAAATCGTGGTACGCGAGTTCAAATCCTAATCAAAAACCATTACTTTCACTTTACCTGCCTCGGGCAGATGGGGCTCGTTTACTTCGGAGAGCATCTCATCTAGGTGAAGGGTGACACCGAATGTAAAAAGCCCGGTATAGGACACGTAAAATAGTCTTGTGCTGAACTTGGGTTTGTGCTCACCAAGTAAATATAATATACAAGTTCGGTATTATCCACACTTTTTTGGGTGGTTCGAGAAGCAACGTTTTATTTTCTGTACTGCAAGGTAGAGTGCCTAATATTTGTAACTCTATGGGTTTACAAATAGAGCAATTATATATTATATTTACTTGGTGAGCACCAACCCAAGTTTGACACAAGGCCATTTTTACGGGCTCTAAATACCTGGGCTTTTTTAATCTTTAACCCTTCACCTAGATGAAATGCTCTACAGAGTTAACAAGCCCCACCTGCCCAAGCTGCTGAAGTGAAAGTAATGGTTTTGACTGGGATTTGAACCCGCGTAGTACGATTCTAGAGCCCGAGTTTTTACCAATGCTCCACCGTCGATAGAGCAATTATATATATGTTTAGTATTTGACAGTGATTCTATGGATTTTGGCACCGGTGTGTCTCTTAATGTAGTCCGAACCGGCACCGAACACCAACGGGTTGCAGTCAGATACTAAATATATACATGTATGTACATTTATATATGTATGTGTGTATGTGTTCTGTATTCAGGAAATAGAGCAATTATATAATGTTTAGTATTTGACAGCGACCCTATGGATTTTGGCACCGGTGTGCCTCTTAAGGTAGTCTAAATCGGCACCGAACACCAACGGGTTGCAGTCAGATACTAAATATATACTAAAAATGTATGTACATTTATATATGTATGTGTGTGTGTGTGTTCTGTATTCAGGAATTATAGGTGGATAAATCTAAACAGAAAAAAGTATATAAAAAGTGGAAGATATTTTAAGAACCATGACACATGTTTTGACATAAATGAATATCTTGTAGATGATAGTCTGTCAAAAATTAAATCGATAAATTTGATTGAGAAATGTTTTGTTTTAGTATTTGACTTTTGGCTATGTCTTTTTTCTTTTTTGTTTTGTTTTTTCTTATAAATTGTTAACATATATATATATGTATATATATGATGGTGATGACTGCCACTTCTTGACAGAAGCCGGCCGACTCAAAGAAGAGCTATACATGTGTGTAAGGACTACCCTTCTTAAGTCGTATGTACATGTAGATTACGTCTTGTGTGCTCGTACGACACGCACAATCCGCTCTCGTTTCACCTTGACAACTATCAGTGACAAGCCGAGGCGAGATGACTGATTGTTTAGGTGGAATGCAGATTTTATGTCAGAGTTTCCTTCGTTTGAAATCGAAGCTCCTTTAGACAAATTTTTTCTCAATCATCTCCCATGTGTCGTCTGTCAGTGACTCTACGTGATTTTGAATCGCCCGAGCGGTTTCGGACCTGTCTAGGTCCATCTTCAGGGGGTTGTGTTTGTGAGAGTAAACTGAATGAATCACGGATTGCAAAATATTTAGATATACTGGGTCACTAGATGAGACTTATTGTCCAGGAATCACCACCGCTGGGCTTTGGCACAGTTGGAAGTAGGGTGTTCAAAGTAGACGTCATGGTGAGATTACCCAAGGAGATCTTGCACCATGCAGTCCTAGACTGGAATGAAACAGAGCTTGCTAGAGCTCAGTGAAGACTTGCTGCCACTCTAGCTTCTAGCAAGAACTGGTTACTGGGTGCACAAACAACACAAGCGCCTCGTAATTGGTGTGAGATCCCATAATAATAATTACTAGCAGAACCCGTGTACATTCCAGGGTAGTTGATAACTTCAACCTCACATAAGCATGAAGCTTTTAATCGCATAAACAAACAATAAGTTCCTTCAATATAAAATCATTGTCCCATTAATTCAGATCAAACTGCAAATTTAAAAAAGGAATTTTAAATGTAACGTAATCAGAAAATGGCATCCGCCATTTTATTCCCTCCAAAATTATAGAATGTACTTATTATCCAATCAAAAGTCTATTAGGAAATGACGTCATGATAACCAACAAAGTTTTTATCGTAGATAATCTTAGTGTGACTTGTTATCTTACCTGTGAGGTTGTGCGCTACTTGCACGTTGTGATTCGAACTGGTGTCGCTAACAAGACTTCCAAAACAACTAACAGATACATTAATTACTATTACAACTACTGCTGTTAATATTACCAATGCTACTATAACTTATTCAACTATTACTACTAATAATACGATTATCATTGCTACTTCGTCTATAACGGCTAGAACTACTTGCAATAAGATTCTTTCTCTCTCCACCTCACACCAACCACTCCTTCTGTAAAAAGCAGTTGACGAACAATAATTAGGACTTAAGGAGAACTGACTAGTACTACTGTTCCTCCTCTTGTTTATTTATAAGTAGTCAAAGTGGAAATGAGTCCTTAACGAGTTTCTGGTTTGGTCTTGAGAGATGAGGCTTATTTAGATTATTCAGACTTTTATTCTCACTTTAGACTTATAGACACAATGTTTCTTGATTTGTGTGAGTTTTTTAGATGAAGCTTGATAATTAGTATTACTTAGATTATTCAGACTTTTATTCTCATCTTTAGACTTATAGACACAATGTTTCTTGATTTGTGTGAGTTTTTTAGATGAAGCTTGATAATTAGTATTACTTAGA
>JAUZSX010329730.1:0-11117 GCA_034780655.1 Idiosepius hallami | reverse complement strand
AATTAACTTTCAATTTCATTATATTACACTAATATCATATTATATTATATATATATGCAATTAACTTTCAATTTCATCATATTACACTAATATCATGTTATATATATATATGTAATTCACTTTAACAAAATTTCATTATATTGAACATTTGCCATGAAAACGTGATAATATTTTTCATATTAAAGTTATGAAGATAACCTATGTTTTTGCATCTGTCTTAAAACATGCAAAAATACGTGTTCGGTTTTAAATGAGAGGAAAGATTAATAATTAAGTTCTAGGATAGAATTTCTGCTAATTACAGAAATGAAAGAAACAAAATAAATTGAAAGCTTTAGAATATGAAGAACCCATCACTTTGCTAAAAAAAAAAAAGGTGAAGAATAAACAAGAGTGCCTTGAATAAAAAACAAAGGAAAACAAACCGAATGTTTGTAACGATAACTGGAGCGGACATGACAACACAAGGGATTCGTCATGGAGAAACAAATGAATGTCGAGGGAAAAAAATGAAAAGAAAAGGGCCGCAGCCAAAACCAAAAGCAAAAATGCAAGAATTAAAAAAAAAAATTCCTCAAAAAAAAAAAAAAAAAAAAATCTAAAATTTCCACACCATTATTTATTTTCAGCGTCAACTTATTTTTTGGGGATTTTTGCGCGCTAAAATCCCCGAGATAGGGGTAAAAAAAAAATCTAAAATATGAAAAAACAAAAATCTTAAAACGAATATAAAACAAAAAAAGTTATTTAAAAAAAACAAAAAACAAAAAAACAGCCTTTTCAGTCAAAATATATAGAGTATTATCATTAATCCTTTAGACCCCAATAGGCCGATATATCAGCCATGAAGACATAAGGCAAAAGAAGACACACCAATATTTTGATCCTAATATGTTCCCCTAATATAACGCCATTGAATGACTACTTGGTAATTTTGAAAAGTCAGTTTTCTAAGGATTTATATTGCTATAAAAACAGGGGGTCTGGGACCATTACAGGTTCTCGGACAGAAAAGGCAATTTGGAAATCCACCCATTCCCAATTTTGTTATAGTTAAATTCTACATATAGAGGCTGTGCAGTTGGTGATCTGTGCGTATTTGCCTACGCAATAAAAATGTTCAGTTTAAGTTATGTATCTGTTAAAATGATTTGAAAACTTGAAGCTCATTAATCCTTTAGACCCTAATGGGCCGATATATCGACCTTAAAGACATAAGGCAAAAGAAAAAAAATACCCTAACCTGTTCCTCTGATATAAAAGCTCTGAGTGACTACTTGGAAATTTTGATAAGTTAGGATCGAAAGGGTTAAGAGGTTCATGGGTTTATAATAATCGTTTACGGTCTTTTCATCACCCGACTATTCATCACTAGGCTTTTCACCAAATGTTTGTTTCATCACTTGGACTTCTCATAAAATTTAAGTTCTGTAATATTTGCTGACATTAAGCTGATATAAGAGTTAAACTATTTTTCAAGAGGAACACTGAATGCAAAAAGTCAATGTACATAAAGCACATACAAATGGCATTGTGCCTAACTTGGGTTGGTGCTCGACCAAAGTAAATATACCTAAGAGTGTGGCACAAGGCCAGTTTCTACGTGCTAAAATGAGACTGGGAGTAGCAGCCTCGGGAAGGTGGGGCTTGTTAACTCGGGAGAACAGCTCATCTAGGTGAAGGGTAACACTTAATGCAAAAAGCCAAGGTACATAGTGCACATACCAATTACCTTGTGCCTAATTTGGGTTGTTTCTTGACCAAACAAATATATCTAAGAGTGTGGCATGAGGCCTGTTTCTACATGCTAAATGGGACTGGGAGTAGCTACTTCGTTAACTTTGAAGAGCATCTCATCTAGGTAAAGGACAACAAAATGCAAAAAGCCAAGGTAAATTATGCACATATAAATGGCTTTCTGCTTAATTTTGGTTGTTGCTCAACCAAGTAGTAAATATATCTTAACGTGTGGCACAAGGCCAGTTTTTACGTGCTAAAATGGTTTAATTCTTTGTGTGTATGTTTATTTCCCAGAAAATAAAAAAAAGCTTGCTCTCATCTAGGTGAAGGGCAATCCAATGCAAAAAGCCAAGGTACATTGTGCACATATAAATGGCTTTCTGTTTAATTTGGGTTGTTTCTCGACAAAGTAGTAAATATATCTTAAAATGTGGCACAAGGCCAGTTTTTACGGGCTAAAATGGTATAATTCTTTGTATGCGCGTGTGTGTGTTTATTTCCCAGAAAATAAAAAAAATCTTGCATAACAAACAGAATAGGATGAAAAGAAAACAAAAATTGGGAAAAACAAGAAGCAACCAAGAAAGACAATTCCGACCACCCAAGTTGCCTGCTCGAACAACCCAACCCTGATCTTTTGTGCTAAGTGGGAAGTGCTCGTTACATTCAAAATATTGGTCTTCTTTCTAAATATTATTCTTTATTCTTTTTCCTAGGATTTCATGGACCCTCTCCCCCCCAAAAAAAAAAAAGAGGGAAAGTGATAAAACACCAATAAAAATAAAGTGAGAAGGACACAGAGAAATTTGGGAAAACATAAACAAATAAATAAACGCTAAAATAAATAGATGGATTTTGAAATATGAACATTTTCAAATATGTACACAAGTTAAGATTTTTACACACACATGGAAGAACACCTACATCTACATATATAATGTAGCTTACATCTACATATATAATATATATATGTAATATATATATATATTTTATGTAAAATTTTACAATCTGTCGACAGACCCGTTTCGGAATTTATTCCTCATTAGGACAGCTCTGCAAACCAGCCTTCCTCTAGCGAGGATCGAAACCACACCGCCGAGAACGGCAGTGCGACTCTCTACCGCTGCGCTATGTAGCTGGGTGAAGATTTACATACAAACTTGTCTGTGTTAAAGTGCTCAATCCCCCAGGGGAAAGGAAGCGAGCTTTGCGCGATGCTAGGTATAAACAGACGAAAGAATGTAAACAAACCTTCGAAAGTGCTCAATCCACATATATATATGGAGAGCTAGACAGAGATAGATAGATAGAGAGATAGATAGATATATGATAGAAAAATGGGAAAGTAAATCTCGACGATAGGTGATAGAAAATTATTAGAAAAAACAAAAAACAATAATAATAATGAATGTGCCCTGAAGAAGGGAAAAAAACATTCGAAACCATTTGTCTCTAATATACATTCTTGGTTTTTGTTTTTTCTAATAATTTTCTATCACATGCACACAATATATATATATATGCAGTAAAACACAAAAAATATTCCTATATATATACATCCACCCCATAGATATAAGGTATCTTTGATGATCAGGACAAACACCCTAAAAGAGGTTACAAATATTTTGCATAAGAAATGTGTCAGTTATTGCTGTAGCTTATTATCTTCATCATCCCCCTCCCTGCCATGAAGAACAACAATTCACCCTGACTCATTTATAAGCTTTGCAAAATCATGTCATTTATCACAGCATTTTGTTAAATGCTATGATTTTTACAAGAGAAATGAATGAGTCACAAGTCGAGAGACTGTGACTGACTAATGAATGGGTTCTCATAACTGAAAGAACATTGTGTAAAGAGCAGAATTGCTTTCTCCCAATTTATTAAGATTCTTGCAACTTGCAGATTAGCATTCAATCGACAAATCTTCAATTTTAGTTGAAAACAAAAGAAAGAAAAAATAAACCAAAGATTTTTTTTCCCTTTTTTATTTATTTTTAATTTTTTCCTTTTTTTTATTTGCTTTCTGACTTTTTTATGCTTTTTTTTTCACTTTTTTTGTTGTTTTTCATTTTTGTTTTTACTTTTTCATTCCTTTTCTGAATTAATCTTTTTTTTTTCACTTTTTTTGTTGTTTTTCTTTTTTTTTTTCTTTTTTCATTCCTTTTCTGAATCCTTTTTTTTTTTTTTTACATTTTTTTCGTTGTTTTTCCTTTTTATTTTTACTTTTTCATTCCCTTTCTGAATTTTTTTTTCACTTTTTTGTTGTTTTTCTTTTTTCATTCCTTTTCTGAATCCTTTTTTTTATATTTTTTTTTCCTCTTTTTTTTCTCAGAAAATCATCTTTTCTTTGTTTTCCCACAAAAAAAAAAACAAAAAAACCCCAAAAAAACCTGACTCAACTATTTGATTAAAATGATAAATCATTCAAAAAGAGTTTTCTTTTTTTATAATATTTAGTGTGTAAAAAATAAACTATCAAGATCGGGATAACAGTTTGCTACAGAAAAAAAAATACTAGAAAATAAATTTGATTTGATTTTAAATATTTTTCTTTCCATTCTGAATTGATTCTGATTTTGTAAGAAACTTTTGACTTCAATATTTATCATGGCATTTATCAACAAAAGTTATTTTACAATAATACACTAGCTGATAAACCCGACGTTGCCCGGTTGGTGGAATTCATTTTTTCAATAGCAGTTTCATTAATATTTTCCTTAACATATCTTAATTGTTTTATGGTTTTAAAAACCATGAAAATAAAACAATTAAAATATGTTAAGGAAAATATTAATAAAACTGCCTTGATAAACTGCTATTTTTTACATTTGATTCTATTTTAGGGTTAGGGTTAATGCCGGATTAAGGACAAATTCAAATTTAACCCCTTCTCTATCCAGTGAAGGAGAATAAAATATTGTCTTTCATTTTAGACTAAAACTAAGAATTTTGGCTGGTTTGTGTGAGAGAAGGTGTGCAGATAAAATTGTAACTCAAACATACGTCTTTGCTTTTATAGTGAGAAAGATTAAATAGAACTCAATATGCAGCCCAGTTCATCAAATGAACATAGTTTTACTTTCATATTGTAATAAATGAATCTTGCATGTGCAGACCTCATCCTACGCCTTGTAACTTTTTTCTTTTATTTCCTTTACTCACTTAAATTTTTCTTTTTTAAAATTTTTTGCTTACATAATTTCTTTAATTAGCAAATAAAAAAATTGTTGAATGGTGTGGAGGAAAAAAACGGAAAAAAGTTGAAATTAAAAGTAAGAATTTTAAGCAAATTTGAATCAAAAATGGAATAAATTTATGAAAGTTAATAAACAAAATTATTTTAAGTAAATAAACGAATTTAATTTAATGAAGTTAATATTAAATTAAATTTAGGAAAGTAAATAAACTAATGAAAAAGGTTGGATGGTGTGGTGTGTGCACACGCACAGCACTTATAGGGAGTGTTTATAAAAATTTGAAAGAAAAAAAAACTTGTATTTAACAGAAATGGCCTAAATCGTGTATTATTTCTAAATTATTAATAGACAAATCCATTTTATTTGTTAAACTGTTCTTCAGCTTTCATGCACTTTAGGGATCTTAAATGGAATAAAATTTTAATTCTAACATTCAATTCACAATGTATGCAGTAACATGCGCCGAGGCGGGAAATACCCAAGTTAGTGTCTTGGGGCGCTGTTAAACCACTGGGTTGATGTACGTTTAGTCTTTGCTTAGACAGGCATCTCTACATGCGTCTGGGGACCGCTCTTGTGAAGTTCAAATTCCCATGATTCTCAACACTGAATCGTGTGTGTTCACTGGTTGAGCTGGCTAAACCTGCATGGGTTAGTATGCATCCTTAGTCTTTGGTTAGACAGGCATCTATCTATACATGCGGCTGGGGACCGCTTGCGAAATTCAAATTCCCATGAGACTCAACACTGAATTGTGTGTGTTTAGTGGTTGAGCCGGCTAAACCTGCATAAGAATTGGATGAATATTATGAGAGCCATGCTTAAGGGCCCCACAACTGCTGGAGGGGGGGGGAGAGTGCAAGCTCCCTAGGCTTGACTATTTGTATATTTATTAATACAAATATTACTTTTTAAATTCAAACCTGATATGGTGACGCTTTATACTCATCACCAGTTGAGGTGGTGTTTATAAGAAAATAAGAACAACGTAGACACAGGAACGGTAACAACATGTATTCAGAAATAATACAGAAGGAAAACGGGAGAGTAAGACCTCTGCTCTACACAAGGCGTTCATCTATGACCTTGCGAGTTGTGGACCAATCTCTGACTGACTTGCCACCAGTCCTCATTTCCGGAAGTGACGTCATGGACATAAGTGACAAAATGAAGTCGTCCCCTACTCCGTACACCCACAACCTTGCGAGTTGTGGACCAATCTCTGACTGACTTGCCACCAGTCCTCATTTCCGGAAATGACGTCATGGACAGAAATGGCGTCTCCAACAATACCTTTGTTTAAAAAAGGTTAAAAGCCAATGATTTAGAGCCTCTTGAAATGGGACAAAATTCTTCCAATTTCATTCCATAAATAAATTCTTTGTTTGTTACAAAATCTTTGCATGCCTCTGGGTAGCCAGGGTAAGATAAGGGTTGCTGGCAGATGTCAAAACTTTACATCTGTTCAGCAGTTTCTCTTCACTTTTGGCATTTTCTCTTCTTCCCTGATGACAGTTGTTGCACAAATACCAAAGTGAACTCGATCTTTGCTTATCATCCACACAATATACTTATCACCATGAAACGGTTTTATCATTTCCAGTGCCGTGCTTAGCCACATTGCGGCCTCGACACAGAATGCGCCTTGTGGCCCCTTTACCCTATACAAAGGCAACTTGCACACTTACAACATATTATAGGCTTTGATTAAAGTCTATATATACTCACATATACAAATATATGGAGACAGACAGATAGATGGATTGAAAGATGTATATTTCAACATATAAATGTGATAATGAGTATCAAATTAATATTAATAATTAATTATTTTGTTAATTTTTTGCATTACAAAAGATCTGTGCAACCTAGGAGCCTTGTGGCCCCTACGGAGCTTGCGCCTCCTCCGCAGTTGCGGGGTCTGCGGGGACGCTAAGCATGGCTCTGGCAATTTTGCGTGTTATTTCAAAAATGAAATCCTATAGTTTTATCCAGTTTAAATTTAAAGTAGACGTTTGTAATATTTACTTTTTTAGCAATATGGGGCGTGGCGTGAGTGACGATCAGTTTTTTTAATGATTGGGCGATCCTGATGTTGACGTCAAACCGACTATGAAAAGCATGAATGCCACGTATAGAGTTTAGAGAGGGCGATAGAAGCCAGAGATGTCCACAATGGCTGAAATAAATGGTTAACCAAAAATTTCTGTATTTGTGTTGTCGAGTATTCTTGATTCCAGCTTAACAACTTTGGAGAACAGCACAAAGATGGACAGCAGGGAGATGCCCTCTCCTGGACTTTTTTCTTTTTTCTCTCTCTAGTTTTTTTTTGTTTGTGTCTGTGTGTGTGTGTGTCTGTGTGTGTGTGAGAAAGGAAAACAAATGAGTAAAATTAAATAAAGAAAAAAAGAAGTAGAAAAAAAGAAGAGGAAAAAGAAAATAAAAGAAGAAAAGAAAAAGAAGAAAAGAAAAAGAAGAAAGGGGAAAAAAAGTAGAAAAGAAGAGTAAAATAAAAAAGAATTCATAATAATATAATATATATAAAACCCAACTTTTATGATTTGGTTTGGTTTCATGGCATATCAACCCTTTTAGTTCATTTAATACTGGGAACATTCATTTTTTGATAAACACTTTTTTTGTTTTCACAATATTTTTAATAACACAATGTGCACTATTTAACCCATAGCTGTAGGGAATGTGGAGATTCATACTTTAAGTCTAATTAAGAACGCAAATGGAACGGCTACGGTTCTGAAGTCTGACTGCCTAGCCATTAGTCCAAATTTTCTATGAATGCATATACATATAGAGGACCGTGCTTAGAGTACCCGCAATTGCAAAGGGGCCGCAAGCTCCCTAGGGGCCGCATAGCTTCTTGGCTTTACAGGTTGTAATGCAAACAAATTACCAAAATAATCAATAGTTATGATTAATTAGAAAATCATTAACACATTTAAAAAAATGCACCTACCAATTCATCTTTCTTTCTGCCTGTCTCTCTCTATATGTATATAGATATTTGTATGTATATATGTATATAGAGTCAAAGGCTTCAGTATGTTGAGGAAGGGCAATTTGCTTTTTTTAGGATAAAGAGGCCGCAAGGTGCATTCTGCGATGGTACTGTACGTATATATGTATGCACATCTGTGACCAACTTTATATGGATGAGATAAAGTGTGTATATGCCAATATATATATATATATACTTGGCGGTCGATGTTGCTCAGTGAATAGACTTTGGAACCGTACTACGCGGGTTCAAATCCAAGTTGTTCCGTCTACATTAACATGTCGTCTAATACCCTTAGGAAAGGTATGAAGCTCACTCTTCCCCTAACTATGGGTTAAATAGTGCAAGACCTCAACAACGGATGTAGCTGATGATGTCTACAATGACACAAAGGCACTGAAGGCGGTTGAAGGCTGCAACAAAGGATGGCCTCCAGTCGTCGTGGTTATCCATGCCATTGGAACAAGGCTCTCCTCTGCCAAAGGGCTGTGTGTTGACTGTAGGTGCATCAGTCACCCCACGTTAAAAGACGTCACGCACAGGCGTCCTCCAGAAAGAAGGATAGTCATACTTGATAACGAGTGACCGCCGATGATGATGATACTTGGTGAGTAGCACCAACCAAGTTTGGCACATGGCCATTTTTAAGGTGAATGCAATAGTTTTGACTGGGATTTGAACTCGCGTTCTACGATTCTAGAGCCCAAGCTTTTACCAATGCTCCAACTTCGCTACCCAAAGCCTATACATACATGTATGTGTGTGCATGTATATCCAACTTTTATATGGATGAGATAAAGTGTGTGTATGTCAATATGCTTCATTGTTTTTAGAGCAAGAGTTTAAGGAATCTATAAACTGATTTGATAGGACTTAGTAAACTTGCTATGAGAATTACTAAGCCATCTGTTTTAGGATAGAATAATTAAATGAATACATTTCTACTTTTGTTCTCTGTTTATTATTTATCAATAACAGATGTTTTTTTAACAAAAAAAAAAGGACTTCTTTTTTTGTTTTTATCAATCTTCTAGTTAGAAACCCCCAAAAAGAGCATGAGTTTCAAAAATCTGTAGTATTTGCTGTGAAAATTATAAAAGGTCTGAACTGAATTCCTTATTTGATTTTTCTAGGCTGTCACAATAAATGCTAAAAAGTAAAACGAAAATAACTAATAAATTGTGGGCAGAGCTGTGTTTAGCAACAGGACCGTGCTTAGTGCCCCCGCAGACTCCATAACTGCGGAAGGGCCGCAAGCTCCCTAGGGGCTAACAAGGCTCTCTGGTTTTACAAATAGTAATGCAAAATAATTCATTGTTAGGATAAATTAAAAAATCATTATTACACTTGAAATATACATCTACTAATCCATCTTTCTTTCCGCCTATCTCTCTCAATATATATATATATTTGTATATGTATGTATAGTCGAAGGCTACAGTATGTTGAGTGGGGGGGGAAACTTGCCTTTTTTAGGGTAAAGGGGTCGTTGCAAGGCACATTCTGCAATGGGGTTGCTCAGTGGTTAAGCACGGCACTGCTTAGCAACATTGCAGCCCTCATGCAAAACACATCTTACAATATAGAGGAAAAAAAGAAAAAGTAATTGATCCAAATGGTAACAAATCTAATGAATATATTTTAGCAACAGCAATTCAATTTTGTTTGTTCGTTTTGTGTTTAACGGCAAATCAACCATTTTTTCCAAGTTTAAAATTTTATTGCATATTGTTTTTCTGAAGCAGTGGTTCTCAACTTTTTTTTTATTGATGCACCCCTGAAAAAATTTTGCTCTAACCTCGCACCCCCTACATTTTATTTTTGTTCAAGAGATGGAAATATAGATAAATAGCATTAGATAATTGGCAGTAATGCACTTAAACGTGGAAAAGTCGTTCAGCAAGAAGTCATAGAAGTAACATCTCGGGAATCCTTTTTTGTTTGGTGCCATGAGGTTCTTATCCGATTAAGATCAATTTATCATCAATGTACATATGAAAGAGGAATCAAGAATGAAAATACTATTAACTTAGGATTTCCATGACGTTATTGACCTAAGTTTTTGAAACTTTTCTTAGAAAAGATACCATATCAAGTGCAAAACAATTCATTAAAACTAAAGAAATTCATTAAAACTAAGGAAATTTCTTAGAAGTCCTGCTTCTAGCACCCATGGTTGGGAACCAATATTCAGATTGCTTTTTTTAAATTCACTAGATGGAACAATCAGGCTTTATTAAGGTGTATTCCAATTCCTGCTGTAGCTGTTCATTGAAAACTAAACCAATAAAAAATTGGTCAGTTATTTCATAAGATGTATAGTAATAACATATTAAAATTTTAAGAGTCCAAGATAATTCTAAAAGCTTATATAAACAAAGTCTAGAAACTTATTGAAGGCACCTGATATCTACATTGCAATGTCTAACAGCAAAGGCAAACAGCTTTTCCTCAATCAGATGCTAATCCTGGCTGATCACACAGATTGGGTTGCAAGAGCAATATTGACGTCTTGTTGCAACCAATGAACACTAGGTTTTTTTCCTTAATGGACAGGACATAAAGACAAAGAAAAAAAAATTGGCACTTTTGCATAACAAGCAAATGGAGGAAATTTTTTTTTTGTTTGGGGACTTTGCACCGGTTGTAAGACAGCAATTTGATTGGTTAGGGTTAGGGTTAGGGTTTAGAGTTCGGCCAAATTTCTCTATTTGCTTGTTTCACAAAAGCACGAACAACCTATTAAAAAATCAAATTAAAAAAAGTAGATAGGTCTTTTACAATACACAAAATAAATAGAATAAGTTCAAAGGAGTTAAAGTGACTTAATTTTTGTCTATTAGAAAATGAAATTACTATAGATCCTCAGTCCACCTGTCTATGTGCCCGAAGAAGACTTCCACACTACCTTGACAAATTATAAGTAAATAAATGATTTGTCCAAATATAAGCCAAAATCATAGGAATAAAAAACTTATAAAATAATTTCAATAAAAAATTTTTTTTAATAAATCCCTCCCCCCCATAAAAAAAAATGATGAAAAATTGTTTGAAGAATTTTTATGAAAAAAAAAAAAATTCTATAAAATTTAATTTGGTTTGGTTTGGTTTGGTTGGGTTTAATGACCTTTCAACCGTTTCTGGTTATTTAAGGTCAC
>JAUZSX010329719.1:0-11118 GCA_034780655.1 Idiosepius hallami | reverse complement strand
AGCTAACGAGCCCCATCTGCCCGAGGCTGCTAAAGTGAAAGTAATGGTTTGGACTGGGATTTGAACTCGCGTACCACGATCTCATAGCCCGATCTTCTACCAATGCTCCACCGTCGCTGCCCAAATGTTGGCTTTGAAATTATGATGAGGAAAGAAAACAGTAACAGTTAAATAAAAAATATATTAACAAAATTACAGAAAAAGGATGAATTGACTAATACCTTTGCTCAACTGCTGGAATAGTTTGTCATGACCTGACTCACCACATGCCACCTCTGACTGACTTTGGTGAACAGGTTTTAGTTTTAAGAAGTGATGACATCGAATAGTTCACTATACCAGGCAGTAGGGGTTGCGTCCTCAATAGATTCGAACTCTCTAATCATGATTCTCAAATGGACTTCCCCTCTTATTAGTACCTTTGACCATTTTCAAGTGATTAACTTCTACTTTGGATAGGAATACAGAATCTTGTAACCGTATCTCTAGTAATCACTGCCTTCCATCGTTGTTGTCTATCGCACCGTGTTTTTGACCAAGTAAACCTCTGGCCAGCTTGGGTAGGAATTGAAATCGCTATCTTCTGACAATGCTCATCTGGATCTGTAGAGACTCTAAAGTCTCTAATCACTATGCTACGGCTGCAGTTAATCACCTGAAGATGGCCAAAGGCGAAGTTGGCTGAAACGTAGTGAGTAAACAACAAAGACAACCAAGATGAGGATAAAAACTCTACAATAAAATCAATACTTAGATTTGTTTGTGTTTTACGATATATCAACCTTTTTAGGTCATTTAATACCGAGAACAATCATTTCATGTATACACATATAGTTTTTGAGTTTTTTTTAAATAACACAATATACACTACATGCAGTCCATATATGAAAGGAATGTGGAGATTCATACCTTTCCCGAGGGTATTAGTCGAATTATGAACACCAATAGAATGACTGGGATGTGAACTCGCATACTACGATTCCAAAGTCCAATTGCCTAACCATCAGGCCAAATGGATTTCCCCACTCAAGTTACGAAGTTTCATCTCTAAATAAATAAATACAAAAGCATTTTAATTTTCTCACCTGAGTTTCTGGTATACATAGAGCCGGAAGTGATTTAAGGATACTTCTGTCATCCCATGAAGGAGGGATATTTTCTGTGTCTTGTGAGTCTAAGACTATAAAGTGATGAGGCTCCTCACTTTCTGAGTCTTCAAACAAATCATCCATCCCATTTTCTGTAAATTGAAGAATTGTTGTGTTAGATAGGCAGATTCCATTAAATACAGAGGTTAAATTTAACCTAAACAACCAGAGAGCAGAATGAACTCCCTTATATAAGCACCCTCAGTCAACAAGATCTTCTCACTTTTTACCAAGTTCCAAGACTATATGTGACTGCAGCAATTACTTACTGCTGTTGGATTTACCTACTACAACTATTACTAACACTACCATTATGACCACTGTTGCTGCTATTGCTATTGAGTAATAGTGAATAATACCCTTGTTATTAGAGCAGTGACAATAATATTTTTTTTAACCCTTTAGACCCTAAAGGGCTGATATATCGGCCTTGGAGATATAAGGTAAAAGAAGACGTGCCAATGTTTTGACCCTAATCTGTTCCTTTGATATAACCGCTCTGATTGACTACTTGGTAATTTTGATAAGTTAGGGTCAAAAGGATTAATAAAAGCATAATGTCAAAGCCCTACAAATAACGATGAATTATAGTTCAGGCGCGAAATCTCTCTAGTACCTAAAATCTTTTTTTTTTGTTTTTCTTAAGGAATTTCTTAACGTAGCTTATGAATAATCTACCAAAAATCAACCCTTACACCAACCCAAACCCCCACCTACTTAATTCTAATGACTTGCAACAAATCAAATGGGCAAACCCAACACCAATCCTTAGAACCCTTTCACTTCGGGCCGGTTATCTCTCAAAATTGGGTGCATAAATCTATCGGGGACACTCACACCGTGTTAAATCCCTTTAGTTTATTTTGTTTTGATAATTTTGCACCTGAGAAATTTGACTTCATTAAATAAAGTAAACAAACAAACAGACAATTAATATATGAAATATTGAAATAAATTTATTTAACAGAATTTATGAAAAATTTGATTGAATAAATTTTAAAATTATTTTTTTTCATATGGTCTTATTCGACTTGATTAAATAAAGTTTAATTTTTTTTTAATAACTTTTTTAGAGTATTGTTGTTTTAACAAAACCAAAACAAAACAAATCAGAACAAAAACAAAAACAAAAGAATAATTATTCAATATAAAGATAAAAAAAATTAATTTCAAGCATCTCAGTTGTAATGAAAAAGTAAAAGTGATTTTACACGGTGTAAGTGTCCTCGATAGATTTATGCACCCCTTTTAGAGATAACCAGCCTGAAAAACTGCCTTCTCCGTAAGAAAAAAGACTGTGTTTGATGTGCCTGAAGGATTTCAAAGAGTAAGATTTACTAGTATCATTCTGCGTGATTTCATGCCTAAATCATAAAACATCTCTAATAACCACAGAATTAAAAGAAAATATTAAAATCGCAAAATAGTCAAGTAATGACAAGATTCTTCAATAAAAGAATATTATCACAACACAACAACCCTTATCACATGGAAAAGTTGGGAGAGCAACAACAGCAGCAGCAGCAGTAGCACCAACCAAGTTTGGCACAAGGCCATTTTTAAAGTGAATGCGATAAAATAAAGAAATTGTTTAAAAAAAACTCTTTTTAAGATCTCTGGCTTTAATTGCGGTGTCTGACAATAGCAGGCGTCACAAAGAAAAAAAAATTATTAATATTTTCATCTATCACAATTTAAGAAAAGAACTCCTGTCGTGAGTGCCCTTGCCTGTCTGGTCACGAGAAGCAGAAAACAAATAATAAATCATTTGTTTAAAAACTGAAATATTTGTCTGTTTAACATATTAGATAAATTTTTTTTTTCGAAACCTTGAAATGAGGTATGATCAATTTTACCAGTATCATTCGGACTATTGTTCTCATTATTATTTGTTTCACAATTCGACCGAATTAACGTTATTAATCCTTTAAACCCAATAGAACCGATCGGCCTTGGTGACCTAAGTCAAAAGTAGACACTATTTTGGACCTAATATGTTCCTCAGATAGTGACTACTACTTGTTGATAATTTTGCTAACTCAGAATCTATAAAATTGAATAACTGTATAATACCTGAGGAAGAATGTTAATTGGTCGAAACGTTCTGAAACAAATAATAAAGATAAGGACAAAACACTCAACGGTGCGAATAATACTTGTAGAACTGGAATAAACTTTAAAGATTTCCTATGATAATTCTGTTTAGTTTCAAATAAAGTTTCAAATATGTTTTTAAATAACCAAATACTTTTTAAAAAGTTTGAAAAACGTTTACCGTCATTTTAAATTGTTTCCTTTCTAGCCTAAATATAAGGAAAACTTTTTACTCCGGTTAAGAAACAATCCCTGGCTCGAATCTACTTCGTTTGTTTATTTAAAATGAAATAAAATAAAGCTTTCTTTTTTGTAGTAGTGAATTTCATCATTGTTAAATTAGACTAAAAATACTTATGTTTTGTTTACTTTATTACAAATACGAAAAACAGAGTAATAAAAGCAGAATTTTAAAAGTCAGAATCCTTTTTTAAAATTATTTTGTTAATTTTAAATACCATCAAAAAATTTTAATATTCTCAAATAACTTATATTTTTTACTTACTGACGAGATGGACCGAAACTACATACAGATTTTAAAACCCGCCATATTTCGACGATGTAATTAGACGTTGTTATTTTCGTAATTTATTGTCCTATATGGATTAGTTTGTGAAAAAAATAAAAATAGATGGACAAATTGTTTATAGTACCTTTTTTAATTATTAATGGATATATTCATAATGTAAATTATTTATTTTCATAAAAATACGCAGATCTAAAAATATATAAAATCGAAACTAACAGGAAGTAAATGTCACTTCCGTACCCGAATAATCAGCCTCTTTTTTGTGTGGTACTCGAAGCTACGTGGTTCAGCCATGAAGGTAGGTCTTTAAAATTTTGATTTAAGCTCAGTTTTCAATGTTTTTCTTAAAATATATTTCAGAATGTATTTAATAATGACTCCTTTAATAGCTTATAGTTATTTTTTGTGTTTATTTTTTATATGTATTTCAGATGGTTATCGATAATTTTGTTCTATGTTAAAGAGACTGTCTTCACGTTGGTCGGCCATGACCGACACATGGTTTATCAATTTAATTCCAGAATTACTTTTTTTGTTATGTTATAATTGTTTATTTTTCTTGCATGATGTTAATGATTTTTATGATGATTGTAAATTTAATAATTCCTAATTTGTTTGTTATTTTTGTCAGGTAGATTTAACTAAATGAATGGAAAGCTTTCTTAACTTGCCGATTAAATTTCGTCCATGGCTTTATTTTCTTAATTAAAATATTGCAAATGCTTTTGATTGTTAATGGATTTTTACGTTAAAAAAATGCAATAAAAAAAAAAAAAATATTACACCAATACATACATTGGTTACTTGTAACATTTGACTCACGATTTTAAAGTCTTTTTTACATTTTTTTTATATTCCTCCATAACCTTCATGTTATATAGATGATAATACACTATAAGTTTACTGAAAAAAAATAATTCCACCGCATGCGTGTTACTTTGTCAATTTTTACTTATTTTGGTGTATATGATCAAATTATTTTTTAACTAACTGAAAATTTTTAATTAATAATTGTAAGTTAACGTAAACTTATTAATTTTACCGAAGGAAAAAAGTGATACGTACTTGTGGTGTAACAACTAAACGTAGACATGTCAAGGGAAAACAATTGATGATCGTAAATTTGGGATATTTTTTTTTATTGTCTTCACAAAAATGCGTATTTTAATCTATCGTCTTTATCGGTTTGTGTAGATATTAAAAAATGATTTTCAGTTTTATTCATTTTGGAATTTTTTTCTTTTAAATCTAATAAAACAGCGTGACCAAAAGTTTAATTAGGGGAACAATTTAAAACTAGAATCGCAGATCCCCCCTTTTTTTTTTAAATTTAATTTTTACTCGCGATTAAACATTTACGTAATGTATTAGCGTATTTTATGGAATTAATTTAATTTTTGTTTAAACTACGCATGTTTTTAATATTTTTAGTTAAAGGCACTAAGCATTCTTCAAATGAAAACCCGGCAAAGTTAACGCTAAGAATAGGTATAAAATGGCTACACGCACAGCATTGAAATTCCTAAACCGATAATGAGGATGCGTGTTCTAAGAGTTTTTTTTTTATCTATGGCACAAAGGCTTTAAATTTAAAAAAAAAATCTATTCCATGGTAATTCAGAATGAATTTTATATGAATCTTTTTCGTTGACTTAATTTCTTCATAATTTCATTTCTAACAGTTTTTTTTTTCTAGACTCCTTTAAAAGCCCATTAAATAAACTGATGAAGTATTTTCTAATCATTAGCCTTAAATTGATAAAATATTTTTGTTTTATTTATGGAAAGCTATATATAATAATAAATAAATAAAAGTGGACTCCGAAAAATACTCTTTATTTGTACTTTATTTTTCTTTAAACCTTCATAGTTCTTGTCACGCCACGTAGTTGTCCACGATTTTCCATATGATTTTAATCTTATAAATCCATTCAATTTTAAATCTTGTACTTAAAAAAAAAAAAAACTCTGAATGTATTAAAATAGTGTTTTGGGGTTTTTTTTTAAGGTAATCATCAACGCCAACTTCCCTCATCATTCACCTTTCAGATGTATTTTAGTGGGTTTCAGGTCTGCCTTAGTGTTTACGATTAGTCAAAACAAACAATAAAAAGAGCATTAAGAACTAAAGACAATAATGGTGGGTGGACATTAAATCTTAATACTTGATGAAAGTTATTTGTTTTATCCGTTTTAAATTCGTTTAAAACAGGCCTGAATTCCTTTCAAAGATAATTTGAAAAGTAAATGTTCAGTTGATATTTAATAAAGCGGGTTTTTTTTTTTTTTTTTTTACCTCTCTCTTTCCATAATATCATTGAAATTTATTTAAGTGAAAATTAAAATTCTGAATGAATAATCCTTCAAGTTTGGGATTAGGTTTTTACCAAATTTGGATTCTTGAGAAACCAAGCATTCTAGATGAAAAAAATAATAAAATTCATTTTTAGTTTGGGAGATATATGGAAGGTAAATGTTTTTTTTTTAATCTTAAAAACAATGAGCTTGTACAACAATACAACAAAAGTATAAATCCCAATGTCAGACACTGCATTAATACACTATTAATGTGGTGTTTAAAATATTCTTGGGAGAAATAAATAAGCCTGGGTTTAAACTCTTGGAAAGAAACTTTTTGAGAATCCTGTACCAGGCTACATAATCATTTATTGTCAGAAATACCTTTCTTTTTTTAAGTAAACATGTATTTGACAAAAATGCTATTATTTATGTGTGTGTGAATTATTGTTCTTCCCTCTAAGATTGTTTTAATATATTTAACTTGTTTCTTTTTCTCTCTCCAGCTCAATATCGCATTCCCAGCCACTGGCTGTCAAAAAATGATAGAAATAGATGCTGAGAAGAAGCTGCGACCTTTTTATGATAAACGTATTTCAGCGGAGATGACTGCTGAAAGTTTAGGAGATGAATGGAAGGTAAGCCTTTTAACTTTTTAATTGCAAACAATGACCTTTATACATTGAAAGGTATAAATCCCATCTGTCAGACACTGCATTAATACACTATTAGTGTGGTGTTTAAAAAAAAACATTGTTGGGAGAAATAAATGAGCCTGGGTTAAAACTCTTGGAAAGAAACTTTCTGAGAATCCTGTACCAGGCTACAAAAATTTATCAGAACATCCTTCTCTTCTACAGGCATTATCAGACTTTTGTCCTCATCCATGAGTCTTACAACAAAAACCAGATTGGGCTTCCTCGGATGACCAAAATTGACTACTGTTGTTTTTAGGTCTATGGGAGGGCAATTCTGTCAAAACAGTGAGGCACAATAAAAATGGGGTTAAAGAATATGCTTTCTGTTAAAAAGCATATTCTTTTTATTTTGAAAAAATATGCTTTTAAGTGAATATTCTTTTTTAAAAAGAATATACTTACATAAAAAGAATATTCTTGTCACAATCCCAATAATAACATTTAAAACACTTACCTGAATTTATAATGTGCTAATAAATTTGGAAGTTCTGAAATACTTTTTATTCTTTACTATTCTAGTGACAAGATCAAAAACAGTTGTCTAGAATTTCCAAATTCATTAGCTTTATTTATCAGCTATGTAACTTAGCATGGATATATATTTCTATGGTTATCTAAAAAAAAAGAAAAAAAAATTTTTTTAAGTGAATAAATTTTTACTCTTTTTTATGTACATAAAACATAAAGAACATGAATAAACCTTGAGCACAGATCTTAAATTATGGAAAAATAGATTTTTCTTATTTTAGTATTTGATGCCTCTAGTTTCTTTCCAAGTACAAAAGGCTAAATGTAAAAATATTATTCCTCCTTAACTATAACTTCAATCCAGGACTTCATTCACATAAGGATTTGCCCTCCCCTTAAAAAAGTTTTTTTTATTTCAGTACATCTAATACTAAAACTAGAAAAACAAGGTACCATGGTATGTTATTTGCTTTAAAAAAGGTTTTTTTAAGCAGAATTATTGATTTTATGTATTGCATTGTTTTGCTAGACATAACATCAAGGCTGAAAATGTGCCCATATACGTTATATCTTTTGGTAAGAGTTTACATGTATATGTGTACGTCATCCAATCACAAGTGGTTAATGATTGAAAAATCTTTTTTGTGTGCGTGTAAAAGGGTGTTATACAGCTGGTACACTTGGTTGCATGCACAATTATATAACATCTCTAAATGTATTTCATTAATGAAAATTAAGTACAAGTATCTAAAGGTGTTTTCAGTTTTATATTTCATCACCTTTAATTTATAAATAGCATGGATGGAAAAACTTGTTTGTTTTTATTGAGTTTCTAGTAAAATAAAACCTTAATTCAATTAACTTTTTCATTTCATTAAAACCAGTCCAATTTTTTAGTTTACATTCAATGATATTTGTTTTTGTGCAGGGCTATATGTTCCGGATTACTGGTGGAAATGACAAACAAGGCTTTCCAATGAAACAGGGTGTGTTGTCCAATGGCCGTGTGCGTCTGTTGCTTTCTAAGGGACATTCCTGTTATCGCCCAAGGAGAGAAGGTGAACGTAGGAGAAAATCTGTGCGAGGCTGCATCGTTGATGCAAACTTGAGCGTACTCAGTTTGGTTATTATTAAAAAGGGTACGTTGTAAATTCTTTTTCTTTTCTTTTCCCAATTTCTAACTTTCACAATGATTCTATTGTTAACCTTGTGGAAATTAGTAAATATTGGTAAATAAAACAACCTGATTAAACATCTTAGAAATTGATTTTCTAAGAAACCTGTCCCAGGACACATGAGTATTAAATTTATAAACTTCTCTTCAATGTGAGGGTTCTGTTGATTAATTTTAGTTTACTTTTGATAACTAAATATTTTCATTTACTAGACAAACATAAAAATTACTAGCCAAACCCATGAAATTTATGAATAAGCTCATTATTCTAAACTTAGTTACATTTTTAAGAAAGTAGAAACCATTTCATTAACTTTTTTCATCTGCATTAAATTTGAATTTCTTGTGACCTGTTTCAAACAGCTTTATTTAAAAAAAAAAATCTATTTACCCTTTTATTGTTTAAATGATTAGACTTTGTGCATTTAATTATTAAAAGAAACATTTTTTGTATAACTATTAGTTTATTTTTAAGAGCTATATGAATAAACAACTCTTGTTTTTACTGTTAATTTTTTTTTATAGAGAAGTTACATTTGATTTTTTTTTAAATAATTTTTATTATTTGAACGACATTTGTTAAAGAAAAAACGCTTATTTGTATCTTCTGTGTTTTTAAAAAAAAAAAAATTTAAGCAAGAATTACTACTGCTAAAGTCTGGCTGGTGACCATTTAAGAACACCAGTAGTCACAGTTCAATTTATTATTTTCTTCTGGAAATGTAATGTCTGCTTGATAAAGTCACACGCATAAACAAATTTAAACCCAGATGTAGGACCTGTTCAAATGCGATTAGTCTTATTATATTAGATAAATTTGGAAAGAGATTTTTCTTTTAATATCTGGAAAGTTGTCTTCAGAAAAAGTCACCAAAAGACAAGCATTTTATTATTATTTGCCATTTGGAAATTTCAATATCAAATTAATAAAAATTAAATGTTCTTTACTCAATTGTGTTTTTAGGTGAAGGAGAAATTCCTGGCCTTACAGATACAACAGTTCCACGTCGTCTTGGACCTAAAAGAGCCAGCAAAATTAGGAGGTTGTTTAACCTTTCCAAGGAGGATGATGTCAGGCAGTATGTTGTACGTAGACCAATTCCCTTGAAGGAAGGAAGCAAAAGTAAGTGGATGTTTTTTCTTATCAATTGATTTTGATTCTCTCAATATACAAGTGCAATGAGTAGCTATATTTCAACTAATTATTCTTAAAATTTGTTTACATTAGAATTTAATGAAGAAAACATAATAAAAGAGGTTTGCGTAGAATAGTCAACAAAAGACTTCAGGTTCTTTGCTCTTAATCTTCGTTAGCTCTAAGGTCTGTGTACCAGTGTGTTTTTTCTTCCCCCAAACTGAATTGCTCGAGTTTTACAGTGAAAAACTACAAAACCAAAGCAAACCTATGAGGATCAAAAAGCATTTTAATACTTGATTTTAGAAATAAGATTTTTGTTACTTTATCAAAGTGTTTTTCTTTTTAACCAAGACCTTCAGAATTGTTACTATATTGAAAGTCAAATTCATTGCACATGTTAATTTAGAAATATACATATTAGGGTTAATTAAATTTAAATAAAAATACTATTTCTTTACCTAATTTTAAAATGTGCTTACATTCGGGTGTTTTACTTTTTTTTTTTTTTTTTTTTTAAGGCAAAAAACCAAAGTCTAAGGCACCTAAAATTCAAAGACTGGTAACTCCCATGGTTCTTCAACGCAGAAGACATTTAATGTCAATGAAGAAAGCTCGATTTGCCAAGAGACGTGAAGAAGCAGCTGACTATGCTAAACTTCTTGCACAAAGAATGAAAGAACGTAAAGAAAAAAGGAGAGAACGAAAAGCGTCTTCAATGTCTAAAAGTCGAAGTGAGTCTTTGGCTGCCAAGGATGCCGCTAAGCTGGTTCCTGCTTCTGCCGTTGCTGCCGCTAAGGCTGCTATGAAGCCCACCCCAAAACAAGCAGCTAAAATTGCTGCCTCCCAAATCGCAGCTGCTAAACTTGCTGCAGCAAAGGGTGGCAAACCCACATCGGCTAAACTTGCAGCCAAGATTGCTGCAGCAGGCAAGTTGGCGACCGCCAAGGCTACAGCTATCAAGGCTACCGCTAAGGGGGCTGCTGGCAAAGGGGCTCAAGCACAAAAAATGAAACTGGCTACAAAGGCTGAAACTGCTAAGGCTACTTCAGCTAAAGTTTTGGGTAAAGGACCCAAGAGTGCTGGTGGTAAGCAACAACCTGCCGCCAAGGTCCCCAAGAAAGAGACTCCTAAGCCTGCTCCTAAACAAGCTAAACCAGTTGTCGGAAAGGGTGGTGTCACCCGACCTTCCAAGCAAGCTGCTGGTAAACGGGCCCGGGCTAAACCAGCTACCGGCAAACAGGTCCAAGGTAAAGCTAAACAAACTGCTAGTAAGACAGCTAAAGCTAAACCTGGTGCTGGAAAACAAGAAGCTAAGCCAGCTGCCAGTAAAACTGGTCAGGCTAAGCCCGCGGCTAGCAAGACTAGCCAGGCCAAATCAGCCAGTAGCAAAACTAGCCAGGCTAAATCTGCTGGAAGCAAAACAAGCCAAGCCAAACCCACAACTGGAAAAGCTCAACCCAAGCCAGGTTCAGCCATCAAAGTTGCTCCTGATAAAGCTGGAGCCGCCAAATCTGGGTCTGCAACCAAGGCAGCTGGTGCCAAGCCAGCCGGTAAGCCTGCCACGCCCAAGA
>JAUZSX010329708.1:0-11119 GCA_034780655.1 Idiosepius hallami | reverse complement strand
TATATAAAAAGAGGATTTTTAACCTGAAACAGTTTTATTTCAATTTTTCATTAAACATTATGATTCTAATTTTTATTAAATGTCATTCTAGTTTTATCCACTCTAGTTTCACCATCTAGATCATCATGTGTAGAGTCTGATTAAATTTAGCAATCAAATCATCCCATCTACGTGCTCATACCCAATACTATCATTAGAACAAAAATAATGCAACAATATGTAACTTTCCTAAATATTTATTTGCATTACTTAAAAAAATATATTTGGTTTATTCACTGATAATACTCTTGGATAGTTTCCATTATATACGTACACATATATGTATATTGTTAACGCGAGTTCAAATCCTAGCCAGAACCATTGCCTTTACCTTAAGTTGCCTTGGGTAGATGGGGCTCCTAAACTCCAGAGAGTTTTGCTTCTAGGTGAAGACCAACACTGATTACAAAAGCCCAGGAATCTCAATGGGTACATTAAAATGGCCTTGTGCCTAACTTGGGATTGTGCTAGACCAAGTAAATATATAATGTGCATTATACAATGTCCATATGTTTTAGATGAACTCCTGCACTAATAAAGATAAATATCAATGAAAATAGGCTTTAATACTTTGTCAATGTTGTTGCTCTAAAAATCTATGTTGTCTACTTACTATTAAGTTAAGAATTATTTTATTATCCCAGATTGCCTAAAATTCCAATAAACTATTTATTCACAAAGAAAATTTTGTCTTTCATTTTTTTTCTCTACAAAGAGTTTCTTTTTCTTGTTTTCTTGTTTTTTTTTCCCTTGTTGGTTTTTAAAATTTTTTCTAGTTGTCTGGTTTTTATATCATTTTTATGTTTTTAATTTTTTATTTTGTTTTAAGCTTTTATTTTGTTTTGGTATTTTTTTGTTATTTTTTCATGTTTATTTGTTGTTTGTAATTGTTTTTGTCATTATTTTATTTATTTTTTATTACCAGTTTGAAAATACTTATAATTTAAATTGGAATGCAGAATCCAACATCTATTCTTTACTTATCCTCCTCCCTGTACAGACTAGGGTAGAGGGTGAAGGGACCAGTTTTTCCCCTTAAAGCAATAATTTTAGTCTTTCTACATTAAAGGTCACTTGAAAGAGGAGGAAGGGGAGATAAAGAGGAGTATGAGGTCGAAAAGACAAGTTCAGTGAATTAAGGCTATTTGATTCACAAATTTATTTTGCCCTATTACCAAGTGCAAACAAAAATAATCACTTCTTTAAGGCATTTTTCTTCTAAAGAGAGGCACTTTAAGCAGCAAGCAAAATACCAAGTCTTCATTTCAAAAGAGGGAGAACTAACTGGGTATATTTTGCTATGCCCTTATAAGTATTTTTGATGATGAGTGACCAGAGTTTATATTTCATCATATGCTACAATCTACCTTTGGATTTGTAGTATTTTTTTAAGGATCAAGACTAGGATGAGTCATAAAATTGAATATTTTAGGTGTAAAATTTTTTTTAAATACTGGAGGTCAGATTAAGAAATTTTTAAAGAATTGGTTTTAATTCAAGCTAGAGCCAAAAAGAAAAAAATTGTCATTGCAGGTTAGGAGTTTAAGAAAGGGCAAGAGAACTGTTAAGAGGTTAAAGAGAAGAAACAAAATGTTGAAAGTTGGGTTATAGATCCCATTATTTGATCATTAAGGTGACTGACTAGACCATGTTTCTGTTATATTATGTTCCTAGCTTGCATAAAGTAATTTTTTGCAGAATGTGAATTTAAATAATATATCTGGGCCGAACGGTGTGGAAAGGTGTTGATGCTACAAGCAAGTAGGAACCAATGAGGGAGAAGGTCGTAGACGCGGGCACACCTACTGACACATAGTGGCAGCTTAACTAAACTAAACCACACTGACCAGCTGCGGGCAGTTTGGTTTTCTTGACATCACATAAATTTTAATTAAACCCACTATTCACCTCACTTAGATCCGAAAACGCGAAAAGTGAACACGTGTAAAGTGAGAAGTCCCTGTATTAAAATATTCTAATCAGTCTTAGAACTATTTAAAAATATAATCTTTGATATATCTTATCCTTTACCTGCAGCATCAAGGTTGTCTATCTCCTGCTTTTTTGAGCTTCGTTAGAAGCCATGCAGGGCAAAGTTAGGGTGCGTGACTGTTGTGCAGCCACTACCACCCAAAACAACTTAGACAGCGATAGCACTCCATCTTTTAGTTGCCTATTTTTCATTTTTTTTATCATCCTACACTACCTTGCAAATATGACCAATAGCACCTTGCAAGCCATGTATTGGCATCTTCAAAACTAGAGGATAAACGATGAACCTGATATTTGGACAAGAGTGGGTGCTGGTGATCTTATTCTTGGTTTCTAAATACAATTGGGGCAAGTTAAATCATCATTTTTGGTTAAAAAAGAGAAAGAGATCTCGCCCTTGGTTTTAAAATACAATTTAAGTAAAGACAAGTTATATCATCATTGCCAGTTAAGAAAGAGTAAGAGAACTTGTTTTTGAAACTATTTGAAAAATTAGTTTTTGACAATATATCTCGCCCTTGGTTGAAAAATAAAATTTGGATAAAAACAAGTTAAATTGTCATTTTGCTGATTAAGAGGTTAAAAAGAAGAAACATTGTTGAAAGCAGAGTATTAAAAAAACAAAAACAAAATAACCCAACATATTAAAATATTCTACTGATTCAATGCACCAGAAATTAAATCTAAGCATTTTTCTCTCTAATGTAATTGTGTCATAGAAGAAGTTTATTCTGGAGGATAATCTTGTCGGAATGTAAATGAAGGTGATGATATCAGTTTAATTGTGATACTACTGGTGAAAGGGGGAGGATGTTTCTGACTAAGACATGAAATCAATAATTACTCTAGATTTTTTCCGCATGTTCTGGGTCGAAGTTCATATTCAATACAACTTGCATATTTCATTTGGTTTTATAAGACAAATAAAGATTATAATTTTTTAAATGTTTTTAATGATTATTTGTTACCTTATTTTTAGTCTCTATACCAACAAACATTCATTTATCTTGTTTGGGAAGTTCATTTGGCCTAGTGTGTTGGCAGTTTCACTTCAGAATCGTGGTATGCGAGTTCGAATACCATTCGTTCTATTTGTGGTTGTAATTAGACCAATACCCTTGAGAAAGGTACGAATCCCTGCATTACTTTCAGCTATGGGTAAAATAGCAAACACTGTGTTGTTCAAAAAAAGAAAAGTTTATGTGTGTACCCAACAATTGTTCTTGGCATTAAATGACCTAAAAAGGATGATATACCGTAAAACACAAACAAACATTTATCTGTCTGTCTCTTATATATATATAATAATGTTTTCACTTTTTCCTTTTTTGTGTGTGTGTGTGTGTGTGTTATATAGCAGACTTAGGAAGTTTACTAACATGTTTTTAATGTCTTTAGATATCCCCAAATTGGTGAAAAACTGTTATAAGTGAAGGTAGCATCAATCCATTATTTTTTTTCTTATTTATAAAAAGGTTATTTTCTATAACAAGATTTTTTTTTAGTTATCTAAAAATTGTAAGAAATTTTGTGGTAAATAATCATTCAATAACTCTAATCAAAACTAGGTACATAAAGCTTTCTAAAAACTATTACAGATTATTTCTATCGCAAATACAAATATTTATGAATGTTTTTAAAGCGTAAAGACTTTTTTGGCCCTGTATGTATCTAGTCATATCTAATAAGAGTGTTTCTCATCCAGCTACAATTAATCCTGTCAAAATTTTGACTTTTGTGCACTATGTCTGTCATCGCCCCTGTAGATCAGCTGCTGGTCTTCAAAGTCACTTGAGGAATTGCAGGTGGAAGCATGATGCAGGAGACAAGTCTACTAAAAAAAAAGTTTGAAGCAAAATACAGTTTTTATTTTCTCTTCTTTGTAGGCTTACTATTGGAATTGATTATTCTACATCACCTGAAAGTAATGCCTTACAGTGGCTTTCACCAGAGCAGACAGCAGGAAAACGCCAACCATATTTATTTAGCCAGTGTCAGGTAATACAACTATTATTATTATCATCATTTTTGTGTTATGGTATATACTACTATCATCAAATGCTATTGCTTCAGGATCAGGTCTGTATTAGAGTTTTGACATTAATGATTTTATTCAAAATTTTTGCTGGTTTCCAACAGCTCCTATTTCTGGGAGGCTCCAATATTTTATTTTATTTGTAAGGTGGGTGGGATTAGTTGTGTGATATTCTATTTCTAACAGAATATTTTTAGTCTTTTTCTTTCTTTTCCACCCTCAATCTCGTGTAATGCATCATAATATTATGACTGCACTGTTAAAAGTTCCTAAAGGGCAACCATACACATAGTAATTAAATGAATCCAAACCCTGAACATGGATTTCTACTGCATCTGCATCTTTGTCTTCATGTAAAACTGCACAATGAAAAAATTTTTTTTCTGAGGGTATCTTAAACTGAAACTTTAGACAATTTAAATCATTATTTGTCAAACTAAAATTGGTATTGATTGATTGACAAATGTAGGCATTTTCAAGTTCTTTATTAGTCTACAAGGGTTGTTCCAAAAGTGATGCTTCCTATTTTTCTTTTTTTTCAATTTTGCCTGAATGGATCAGAGGGGATTGTAAATTGTATTCTTATGATGACTGAGCTTATATGCATTTATCACCTTAAAGTTGCATCTTTCTATTGCAGATAAGGGTGAGACTGTAAGTAAGCATGAATGTGCGTCAGAAAAAGAGATGAATTATTCCATGCAGAAAAAAATTGAACCAATCAACATTCACCAGTGCCTGTTGATTGTTTCTAAAGCCGATGCAGTTGATATCGGCGCAGTTAAATGGGTTCCTCAATTTCATAGTGGCGACAGACATGTGAATCACAAAGTGCGCTCTAAACGCACACATTCCAAAAAAAATTCCTTTTTTTTTTTTACTCAAAGGTTGAAGAGCTATGAAGATAGGGCCAAAACAGATTAAACTTTCAGGTCATGAATGAATAAGTTCAGTCATAGCAATGCAATTTACAATTACCTCTGATCCATTCAAGCACAATAAGAAAATTGAAGCATTACTTTTGGAACGACCCAACAAAATTCTTTATTTATTTTACCACATTTCAACAAACTAATCCTTTTTCAAAAAGACCATGAAAGCTGAAGTTTGAATAACAGTAATTATCATCTAAACTCATTTCCCATTTCAGATAAATGCGGTCCATTTGAATATAAAATATTAGAATTGACGTCTGAATATTGATATTTTTAATTCTGTTGATATTTATCGCCAAACTACTTGACTCTTTCTCATGTAAAACACAAATGAAGCAAATTCAGCTTGTAGAGCTGTTAATTTGTGATAATGAATTCTTTTTCCATTTTTGAGATTGTCCATTCCAAAAGCCAGCTTTATTCCAAATAAGGAAGACATAATTAAGAAATCCATTATCTTCATTTAAAGAAGCAAGTAATTACAAGATTGAAGCAAAAGTAATCAAAAAAAAAAAGAAAGGAAAGATCTTTTTTCTTGTAGATCTACTAATTGTATATTTTGTAATCATTTTTATTGCTCCATTTTGTCCTATTAATGAGGAATGTGATAGATTCCTTGTTGATTGTTAAAGTGACAATGATTGAAGGAGCACAATTTCTAAAAGACAATGACAATAATTGTCATCTTAAGATCATTTGCTTCAAAAGAGAAGATTTCATTTGATTGCTTTTTGCAAACAAAATAAAATTAACAAAAAGTCTTTTTCAATTAATTTTTTTTTCTCTTACAAATGTTTTTTTTTTTTTTATAATGTTTTGTTTGTTTTTTATTTAATTATTTCTGTCATTTCAAAACAATTTACGCCTTATGATTATTTTTCTATAATAGCTTTTTTTTTTTAATTGTTGTTTAATTTTTCATTTTTTGGATAGATTGAAATTCTTAAAAAAAAAAAAAACAATTATGTTAGAATTGTTTTCTTCAATAGCTAATAGCATAATTATGAAAACAAATTGTTTTAGTTTCTTTCTTTCATAGAATATCTTTATTTGTTGCTTTGTGTTTGGAATGGAAAAAAAAATTTAGTTGTTGTCTCACCACGTTTTAGCTAACTAATCCTCTGGCCTTTTTCAGTTACAGAGTATCCCAAAGCAGATGAAACCTATTAATTTGATTACCATTTATTACTAAAGCAAAATACACTGAAAATGTTAATATTTTCTCTGAGCTGACATAATAACAATTGAGTACTAAAATCTTTGTTCCTTTAGCTGGATTTTAAGGTTTATTTTCCAGGATAAGTGTTGAAATAAAACTTCCCATGGAAGCATGTTTGAACAGTCTCATAAGATTTAGTCTTTATATAAATCATGATGCAAAACACCTTTTCTTCTAATTTCCAAACCGTGGGATTTTAAAATAATTATTATTTATAACTGCTATCAAATCTGAAAAATATAAAAATAAAGCGTTAAAACCAACACATTTATGGTTTTAAGACACTTTGTATATGAACCATTGCTGGATAGAAACGCTGAGTGTTTTAACTGCATTTGCAGTAATTGCTGCCCTCCATAGTTGCTGTTTCACCACATTTTAATTAACTGACTTGCTTGGGTTGGAATTTAAACTGTTATCCTCAGAAAATGCCCACCTTCAACCACTCAAGGCCTCTATCTGCTGTGCCTTGGGCTCCGACAAAATATTAAATACTGTTGAAAATAATGACTTATAAAAAAAAAACTAAACTTATCTGAATTTAATGAATTAATTTTTGGTTAAGTAAAAGAAAGTGAGTCTCCATTCTTTACTATTACTTGAGGTTTATCCATGTTTACGATAGAAAACTTTTCAGTTGGTTATCTTTTATTGGAAAACACACAACTCTAAAATAGATAGATAATGCCAAATGAAGTAGCCCAATATTCTTAAAGTGTTGTCTCCCTTTATTAAAAAAATTTGTTGGCAAACTATTTTGAAAAAAAAAAAGTTTTTTTTTTAATTTTTTATTAAGTGGTGGGGGGTGTCTATTTGGCCTAGTGGGTAAGCAGTCTGTCTTCGGAATCTTAATACGCATGTTTGAACCCCAGTCGTTCCATTTGTGTTCTTGATTGGACCAATACCCTTGGTTTTCCTTTAGGTATAGGTTTTATAGCAAACATTGTGTTGTTCAAAAAAAGAAAAAAAATGTGTGTACACAATGATTGTTCTTGGCATTAAATGACCTAAAAAGGTTGATATACTGTAAGACACAAAGTGGTATCTGAAGATATTAAAAAAAAAAAGTTTCTTTTCTGTTTAAATTTGCTATATTCACAATTTATAAAATGGTTTTTCATTTTATAATTTTCAAACTAGGATTTTTTTTTAATGGCCCCACCCTCTACACACAACTATTCTACAGGAAATGACGAAAGCAGTGATAAGATTACAAGCTGAGATAATTTGCTGTAACGGCTTCAATGATTATTTTACATGATTATGATAAGGAATGTTTGGTTTTTTGGTTTTTGTTTTTCTTTTTTTTGCTAAGTAATCCATACTTGACATAAAAAAATGTTTTAAATTTTGTACTTTGGAATTGTAATTTGATACTTTAGGTTTTAAATAGGGTTGGGCTTACCCCTAATCAGGAACATGCAGTCCTCACAATTGCGGGTGGGAGGCATAAGTTACCATAGGGGCCACAAGGCTCCTTGACTCTAAAGATCTATTGTAATGAAAAAAAAACTTTACTTAAAATGATCAGTAGGATTAACAGTAAAATCATTACTATACCTTTATGGTGAAACATATATCATTGTCATGTAATTTATTAAAAAGCACATAAAAATGGCCTTGTGCCTAACTTGGGTTGGAGCTCAACCAAGTATATTTAACACCATTGTTATTTTGATTAATTCATCATTTGTGGGTTAAGGGGATGCACGGCACTGCCCTAACAATCTCCAGAGTCGGGTGTAGCACGTGTTTTATGATTCTGCCAACCAACTTATAAATGTAATAATCATTGTAATTATTGTTTGTTTTTCAGAACGCCTGAGATAAGGCTTAATGATTTGAATATGGAATTTGTGAACTACTGTCCTCATATTTGTTAATGTTTTCTTCACCATAATTTGACTGAAAAACCTTTTGACCTTCTTCAGGTAATCTAACTTCAGAACGTTCATGTCATTATCAGCTTTTTCAGAATTTCGAACTAAATCCTTTACTCAATATATGAAAATGGACTGTTTTCATTTTGTTACACATAACTAGGTTTCAATCCCATGCAAAGGCAGTAATTGCTAAGAATAAATTTCAAGACTTGCCTCTACTTCCCAGTCCTGGTTAATGATATGAGAACAGTCTACCTCAGTTGATTGATTAAAGGGTTAAATTTCAAGTTTTGGGAAAGGTCCCATTACATCATGAACGTTCAAAAAGTTCAATCACCTGAAAAAAGCCAAAGGGGTTTATTGACCAAAACATTGTGAAGATAACAATAATAAAGATGGGGTCAATAGACAATAATCAAAAAAATTTGATACGAATAATTGCCATTACCAATAATGCTCCATCTTGCAGATATTGAGCTTGTTCTTTTATTTTTATTTTATTCATTTTTCAGCTATTATTTTTCATGAGATTTCTTTTTTCTTATCTTCCTCAGGCTATTCATGCCAGGAGTGTTGTCCCATGTCAAGACTCACCCGCCGTGAAATTTCCTTATACGGCCAAGGTAAATAGAAATTAAAAAAAAAAAGAAGAAACATTTAAAAAAATCTTAATTTAAGATAACCCTCTTTGCTGATAATTTCCCATTTCCGACGTTTCCATTATTCTTGGTATTTACAGAATAGGTATTATAGGCTTAATTGTCACTGAAATGAAAACGACTTTTAATGAGATGTAAAAGCAGTGGGCGAAATCTTTCGGGGAGGGAAAATACTGTATAAAATTCTAAGAAATTTTTCTGTAATTTTTTCCAAGCGAAATTTAGTTGCATTAATCAATTCATTATTTCTATCTTAATCTAAAAAATGGATGCTGAGATTTTGGTAAGCTTTGTTCCAGAATCTGACCAATTACAATTACTGCTCAATTGCAGATGAACTAGAGAAATATCATTGTGTGTCCCAACATCCGCATTATGATGTGTTATTCAAAATTACTGCGACAAGATTTACTGACATCAATCATAGTTTAATTATAGCTTGCGTTGTTACTGAATTCGCACAAATGTGCAACATCTACACTCATAGAAAAATCGTACGATTTTCAGAGGAGTATTGGTATTCATTTAGTTATTTTCTTCCAGGTCACAAAATTGAAAATTTAGATTGATAAAGACCTTTGGGCCTACAACCTGTTATGAACCTTTTTATTTAAAATCCAAAATGTTTTAGTTCAAACACAATTTACACAATAATCCAAGATGAATCATTGGTCAATCACAACCTTTTCCTGTTTCTCTTTATTTTCTCTTTCCTCTCTTTCTCTGTCTTGCACTTTATTTTTGTCATTTCTCTCTCTCTTTCATTTTCTTCATTTCTTTCTCTTTTCTTCCATTCTTTCTTTCTTTCATTCTCTCTCTCTCTCTCTCTATCCAAACTATCATTCACTTTCTTTCCCTCTCTCTCATTTTTTGATTTTCCTTCTTTCTTCATTCACCCCTACCCCCCCTTCTCAACTTCTGTCTCCCTTTTTCTCTCTGTCTCTTTTCATTTTCTATCTCCCTCATTATCGCTCTTTCCACTTTCTCTCTCTCTCTCTCTCTTTTCACCTTCCCTCTCTCTTCACTTTTCCCATCTCTCTTTTCATTCTGTCTCTCTCTCTCTTTCTCTTCATTCTCTCTCTCTCTCTCTCTCATAAGAACCTTTTTAAATCAATTTATTTCCATTCTCCTCCCCTCCTTTTTTTCAGGTCACTGTTCCCAAAGAAGTGATTACTTTAATGAGTGCTCGTCCAACTGGTTCGTCATTCTGCCGATCTGACAGTTCAAGAAAAGTCTTTTCCTTCAGACAACCAATTCCGATTCCAAGTTACTTGATTGCCATTGTTGTAGGAGATCTAGAAAGCCGGTTCGTCTGTTCGTTCATTTGTCATTTTCAATTTTCCATATTGCCACAAGATAACAAGCATTTGTAAAAATCTATTTGGAATTATGACATAAGAATATCTGATAAAAAAGGACTTAATCCCTCACTCCCTTTCCTATACATATATATATATATATATACATATATATATATATATATATATATATATATACACACACACACACATACATGTGTGTTTCTTTAAACATAGATATGCTAGTTTAGTGTATGTATATTTATATATACACACACTTATTCAAACAAATATGGTTCAATTTTCCTTTTCGATAATTTTAAATTTTGTTTGATCAAGTATATTTAAATAATGAACTGCTGACTAAATATATTAAATATATAGCTATAAGTAGATAGATATTAATGAAAAGAAACAAAATATCCTCGTTTAGACATTTCGATTTCTGTTCTTATCTGTTAAAAATCCAAATAGTTTGAATAATTTAAAATTTAAACTTTTCTTTACAAAATCAAACGAACAGGAAAGAAATTGTTTAGATTTCTGTCGTCAGGCAGCAAAAAATAAAATATTTATATCAAAGAATTGATTTTTTTTTTTCCAGGGATATTGGACCTCGTAGTAAAGTTTGGTCAGAGAAAGAAATGGTAGATTTGGCTGCGTCTGAATTCTCTGAGGTAGCCTGGAATCCAATTTAGTTTCTATTTAAAATTTTGAAATTTAAATACAGGGTGATTACAGAAAGAATGACTCTATTTTATGATAAAATATTTTATAAGTCAATGTGTGAATCAGAATTAGGGAGTGGCTCTTCGTAATATCAGATTTCCCATTTCTCTGCAAAATTTGAGGAATGGTAAATCCTCATGAAATTCTTCAATACAAAAGAGATTCCTTAACGTTTTCTGTACTGTAACTTGCAACAAGTTTTATGGCCTCTATTTTTTTTTTTTATGGGAAACTTTATTATGGGTTATAAGAGTAGGGCTGTGACGAGAATATTCTTTTAAAAATATGCTTTATATTCTCTTAATATGCTGGAAATATTCTTCAAGAATA
>JAUZSX010329697.1:0-11121 GCA_034780655.1 Idiosepius hallami | reverse complement strand
ATCTGAGTTTTTTTTTTGTTTGTGCCTTCTTTAATTTTTTGTTTTTTTTTTTTTTTTTAACTTGATCGGGGTTTTCTTTTTGGTTTATTTATTTATTTATTTTTTCCTGGCTTGTTGGTCATATTTAAAAATTAACAAGAGAAAAAAAATGAAAAAAATCTTTTTTTCTTTTTAAGTTTCAAACATCAAAATGAAATTTAAAGTATTTGAAACTGAAAGTAGAAAAAGAATTTGGTTTTAAAGAAGGAAGGGAGGGGGGTTAAGTGGAAAGTCTCTTTCTCTTTGCCTCCTCTTTCTATCCTTGTTTAATCTCCTTTCTCTCTCTCTCTCTCTGTCCTTCTCTCTCTCTCTGTCCATCTCCCTCTCTGTTCTTCTCTCTCTCTCTCTCTCTCTCTGTCCTTCTCTCTCTCTCCCCTCTCCCTGTCTCTTCCTCCCCCCATTCTTTCTTCTTCTTGGTTTCTAATTTAAACAGTGTTTTAATATCTTATAAAAATCGGATTCTGTTGCTGCATTGATTTTTCTGGCTTTCTACATTCTTCTTCTTCTTCTTCTTCTTTTCTGATCCTGTCTGTGTTGTAAGTCGACCCTCTTGACATCTGATGCCAAATGTAGGTCAATGCAACTTCCAAGTACCCCCTACCCCCACCCAATGCTTCACTTTATTCTTTGACTCCACCAAACAAACAAACACACAAACAAATCCCAAAAAGCTGTCACCATTTCCTTCTTTATGAATAACACTTCAATGAAATTGATAAACTTCATTAAAAAAAAAAAATAAACACCAAAAAACATTTTTTTTTAGATCATATTAGGTATCATCACTATTATCACCATTATTATTATTATCATTATTCATCTTTCTTTTGTAACCTTAGTAGATAAAGCTATGAAATGGCAAGGAAATATTTCTGAATAATTTCTTTTATTAATGAACTCATTGGAATCGGTTTGCAAGATCACAGAAAAATTAGAGAAGAAAAAGAAAAAGATTTTAAAAAAATGCTCTCAAAACATGGAGACAACTAAAATTTTTGTAGATTTTTTTTATCCAAGAAAGATTTAATAAAATTTTATTCGATTCGTCTTTTATTATAAATTAATCCATAAATAAGTGAAAAATGTCTTAACTCCATTGCTATAGTAAAAAGACTTGACTCCATTGCTATAATAAAAAGACTTGACTCCATTGCTATAGCAAAAAGACTTGATTCCATTGCTATAGTCAAATTCCAAATCTAAAACCTTGTATTTCCAATGAATAATAGATTGATTACAAATGATATACACTTCACTAAGCAATTGCTTTCCTTGGTCAATCATAAAAAACGTTTGGAAATTTTGCATTAAACATAAGGAACTTAAATGTTTGTGAAGAAAAAATGAAAATAGAAAAAAAAAATTAAATATAAAAAAAAAAAGAAATCTTAAAAATCACGATTAAAAATAATTTTATGTAAAATTTGTGTGAATTTTATTTAGAAATGAATTTTGGATTTGTTTTGAATTCTCTTTTCTGATCTGCATTTCTTTTTGACTCTTATTAATGCCCTCCTAATTGTTAAAGAGTTGTTTGACCTTTCTGCAATTGAAATATCTTAAGTTGCTCACGTGCAAAGCAGGATTCCCTTTGGATTAAGTTCTTCTCAATGACATGACTGACAAATTCTCACCATTGATGGCTTGAGGAAAAGAATGAATGCTAACACTTGGGTCATATTTTGTTCCTGGGACTTACTTGCCATGCTGCAGTGATGATCCATAAATGGTGAAAAAGGCTCTGTAAGCACACACATGTGTAGATTATTGTATTGATAATGATAACTGATGAGAATCAATAAATTGTTAAAGACCTGAAAGCCAATTCGATTATTGAATGGATTTTCTCTGTTGATCATGGCAATAAATTAGGATAAAGCTTTTGATAATTTCCTTGTTTTGTTGTTTCAATGATGGCTGCAAGCATTTAACAAATGAAACAAAACCAAGATCATCTTTTCTATTCAAAGAAGTTGTAAGCTGATTAGTGAAATGGGAATTCCTGAAACTTTCAGAAATAAGAAGCACCGTGTTGAAGAATTGCAAATTTCTATTGCAGCAACACCAACCAATCACCCAACCACCCACACTCTTCAAAAAATAGAATTCATTGGATTCTTCATTTATTCTTTCTGCTTTTTATAAAAATGAACACTTTTGTCTAGTCTTTAGAATATGCAAACTGGAACACTGAACTACTTGCTGGGCATGGTATTAAATTACATCCACACCCTGAGCTTGGTGTTAAATGTCTCTAATTTTGCTAGCCTTGCCAACTCAGCTGAGTGATACAAAAATGTCATCTTTATTTATTTCAATGAAATATGTTCCAATAAAATAGGCTTTTCTGTAAATAATTTGGAGACCAAAGTCCATAATTCCTAAATTTTAATGCAATGTTTTGCTTGAATCATTAAAACACTGACTTGTGTCTCAACATAGAATTTTTTCTATGTATCACCTTAGGTGAGGAATTTAATCTTGGAATTTTGATTCAATTCTTCAAAGATTTTTGCAAACAAAACCCTTTTTTTTAATCTATAGGAATGGAAAATATGCATTCTCGAAATTTGAGTAGGTAATTTGTTAATTAATGTTTTACCTGCAGACAGGATTATACTTGTAATCTCCAGATGAGGGTCACTTAGAGCTTCTATAAACTAATGCCTAGAGACATAAGATTATTATCTGAAGATTATCTAGACTTCTATTCTCATCTTAATCGGCACAACAGATTAAGGTGTTGGGTTTCTACAGTTCTAAATGAACATTATCTGAAAGAGAGGGTTTCAATCCTCTCCAAGGACATTAATAATTAAGAATGTATTTCCAAGGCTTGACCCCTCTATCTAGTTTAATGATGGAGTGGCAATCAGTAAAAGATAAAAGTTACCAAGTATAAAAAAGCATTGAGTGTCTTCCTAGATATTAGTCTTCCCTAGTGGCGAGTCCCTGGTGCTGGGGAAAGCCGGGCAATACTTTGACTAATTCATAATAATAAGATTTTGTAAATCATAAAAAAATTGCTGTTGATGATAATGATGATACTCTCTGCAGAATTTTAAGTCTTCATAAAATTTAATTATTTATTCATTTTTATTTTATTTTCATTTTTTTTAAGAACAAATTCCACTAGAGGAAAAAAAAATGATTAAAGATTGATAAAACCAATTGAAATGAATAAAAAAAGGAATTTTATGCTGAAAAAAAAAAAAAAAAAAAAAAAGAATTTAATTATTGAAAAAAAAAGTAAAAATTAAAAAATGATTTGTTAAAATTGCTTGGTTGTCAAAAGTCTGAAGTGCAAAAAGTTTGCTTGATTTCAAGTTGTTGAATCAAGCAAATAAATATAATATTTATTATCTTGTGTTAGAATCTGAAAAATATCATTTTAAACTTATTGGCCCTTGATGGTCTAGAGGGTGTGGATAACTGGTGGAGGAGGGAGGGAGAGAGAAGGAGGAAATGATGAGTGTTTAGAGAGAAAGCAACCTAGAAAAAAGACCATTATGCATTGAGGGGTAAGCTAGGGGAACAAAGTGGGTTCCAGTAACACAAAAAATAATAGTAATAATAATATTTACAAATATGGCTGAGTGAAAAGAAAAAAAATGAAAAAGTAAGTAATGTGTGTGTGTGTGTGTGTGTGTGTGTGTGTAATGTATATGTAATATTAGAGATGTATGTAGTAAGAGGTGGCATTCAAGCTGGTATATGGTTCTGTAAAGAAAGATAGACATAACACCATAATCCTCATCAGCAGCTGAGGCCATTATTTGAACCTATTTAGGGCAAGTCAAATCAATCCCCATGGAATGTGTTTTTATGCCCTTCTTCCTACTTCTCTCCTAACCCTCAACCTCTTTATTTCTTAGAAAGGAAACCAGAAGGATCCTCTGTACCCTGCCCTCACCCTTCATTTCTTAAAAAGGAAATCAAAAGCACCCTCTGTACCCAGATTCCTGACCCCAACCCCCACAAGTTTTACTTCCTTGTTCTGAGAATTCCAATTGAAAGTCAAGGCTTTTAAGGAAGAATAATTCCCTTTTCTTTTTTAACATTGTCATGGGAAAAGGCAGACAAGAAGGAAGGATTTAAAGCAACCAACTCAACATCATTCAGTAAAGCCAAGAGAAAAACATGATAGCCTCTGAGATTTTATAACAAATAAATAGGAAAACTTAATTGTCAAACAACAGGCCGGAAGGACTGTTGGCTTTTATAATAGATTGAACGCAAGTTCAAATCCCAGTCAAAACCATTTCATTCACTTTAGCTGCCTCGGGCAGATGGGGCTCATTAACTCGGGAGAGCAACTTATCTAGGTGAAGAGTAACACTGAGTTTAAAAAAGCCCAGGTATTTAGAGCATGTAAAATGGCCTTATGCCTAACTTGGTTAGGAGCTCTACCAAGTAAATAATAATAGATGGGTTGGGGTAAAAAAAAAAATTACATTTATTATTAATATTTAAAAAAAATATTTTGAGTCTTCCATATTTTAGTTGTTCCATGTCCATAGTCATCATTATTGGCATTTACTTGAATTAAGTATGACTGTCCTTTTATTACAGGGTCATTGATTGTTAAGGTAGAATCTTTGTGGGGTACACCCATGCGTGACAATAATGTGCAGCTCAGACAGTCACCATAGTCTTTGACACGAAGGCCTGAATCCAGTAGCGTGGAATCCAAGACAACTGGACACCTTCTTTCTTTTGCAGCCTTTACATACCTTCTCAACCTGATCTGGTCCACCAATGAGGTTTAACACTAACCTGGGTATTTCCATATCTTGGCGCATATTCATGTCCTTAGTTATACATGTTGCACCAATATATAAAGCGCAAAAATGGTTCAGAGGAGATTGCAAATTGCATTCTTATGATGCTTAAAATTATGAATTTATGATTTGAAAGTTTCATCTTTCTGTTGCAGTCATTTTACAGTGTGAGATTCTAAAGTAATTCATCATAGATGTGCACCAGATGCAGAGATGCGTCATTGAATTTCTCCATGCATAAAAAATTGAACTGATCATAAACTGATTAGTGACTTTTGAATATTTGTGAATTCGATGCAGATGATGCCAATACCGGGACGAGATGTTTTTTTTTTATTTATTTCAGTGTTGATAGAGATGTTAATGACCAAGCAAGCTCTAGAAGCACATGCACAGCCCCGCCCCCCTCAGAAACCACTGTGTGCCTCGACCAAATCTTTGTGTCTTCAATAATGTTCTCCTGATGATCCAGAGGGTGAAACCCAGGTTGAGAAATTCTTAATTGAATAAAAACAATAAAGAAGAAAATGATTAGAAAACTCAGCGCAAATTGTCAAAACACTTTTTTGAAATTCTAAAAATATACGTTTTTTTTTTGTTTTTTTTTGTAAGACAAATTTTCTAAGGGTAAAATTAACAAGAAAGACACCATTAATGTCCCTTTATATGCATTTTAGTTAAGCATAGACACAGAGTCAACAGCCTTCGGTGACTGTTAGTTTCTTGCCTGCGTAGTCATTAAGTTGAATTACACACTCTATCACTGATATTGAGCACTCTAACTATAAATCTAAGCAATCTTATTACTTAGATTTTTTTATATATATATATATATATATATATGAAATCTCATTTCCTGTCTAATTAAACTGGAATACATCTGTTTCCATTTCTTATGTACAATTGTGATAATTATTGTAAATTTTAAGCTAAAATCCTTTGCATGTGTTTTAATCTCAAATTTAAAAACCGAAACAAAACTATATTAAAATGGTGACATTATTTGTAATTGCATTTTAGGCTGTGTATTATCCTGAATAATTCTTCATTCCCATAAATGCAATGATTCTACATCTGAACGAAGATTCAACCAAGACTCTATTAACTTTCTAAATATGCATTTGTTTTTGTTTGTTTTTTTTTATAAAGAAAAATAGTGTGGAATTATGAATTTTCTGCTTAAAATTTGAATTAAGTTTTGGTGCCATCTTTGTTTCTTTTTATTCAGATTTGTTGAAGATGTGGTATGATGATTTGTGTTTAGGATTTGGATCATGTCTTTTTTTGGCTTTCTTTGTTTTGTTTTTCTTGAACTTTGGATATTCAAAGAATTTCAGGTCAAGTTACCTCTTATCTAGTGACTTAATATAAGTCCAATTACTCTTTCTACTCAGGAGAAATGCACCCAAATTTAGGGCCCAATCCAAATAAAAATATTGTTTTAAAAAAAGAAAAAAAAAAAGAGATTTGGAATAGAAATGTTGTTTCCAACATTAAATGACCATAAAGGTTGATATGTCATTAAAGCATAAAAAAACCCCCATCCCCTGTAGGAACAAAGATCACTTGATGATCTAATGTATAAAATCTCTTCATTTAGGTTTTTGTAACAAAGTATTTCCTCAACAGATTGGGAATTTTAAAAATGTTGGCTTTTTTTATTGGGGAATGCCTTCCGCCGTCTCCCCCTCCCCCTCTAGCTTTTTCTTCTTCTTTTTCTTCTTAGAGAGAGAGAGAGAGAGGAAGGAAGTTGTTTGGTGAATGTAATTTGATGAGTAAAAAGCTTACCCACCCAACTCCTAGACATTTGTCTAATGATTTTATACAAACCCCAAATTTGTAAGGAATTCAAAGAATTGAGTTACCAAGAATCACAAAACAAAAGATGCATTTAAAGAATTTGGGGCTTTGAAAGGCACCATCAGCCCCTACTCCACCCCCATGGTTTGCTTTTTTTACCATGTTGTGCTGCATATATATATATATATAGAGAGAGAGAGAGAGAGGGAGGGAGAGAGAGAGAGGGAGGGAGAGAGAGGGAGGGAGAGAGAGGAAGAGTGTGAAGTGATTTAGAGAGGGAGGGAGAGAGGGGCTGAGGAAAAAAGAGGAAGAGAGAGATGGACGGAGAAAGAGAGAGAGAAAAACAACAATTTGAAACAGATTTTTTTCGATCTTTGAAAGTCAAGAAATCACTCGAAAAAAAGGGGGGGGGTATTAAGAGGCAAAAGGCCATTTTTTAAGAGCAGCTTTGTTTTTTTAGTAATGATTTGAAGCACTAGTTGATTGTAGTGTAAAGTGGTGGTTAGGGTTTGTGCTTTTTATTCATTGAATCTTCACTCTGTGTTTTTAGATTAAGTGTCTGGGTGATAGAAAAACCATGTGATTAAAAGTCTAGTGATTATATGTCCGTGATTAATAGTAGGGGGATTGAATTTTGGTAAACTGTTTTAGTAAAGAGAAGAACAACAATATCAAAAAACCTCTCTGATATTCTAAAAATATTCTTTTATATATGTGTGTGTTATTTTTAAGGATGAATTGAGATGCATTTTTCATATATTATGTTTTGATATTTAATGGTAAGAAATTATGTAAAAGCTCATTTCAATCTCATATTTTAACACACACACACACACTAAAAATCAAAACAGATACTATATATATAAAAATTCATCTAATTTTTAAACACACACGCATGTGTGTGTGCAAGGCAATTTGTCCAAAATGAAAAGTCTGCTTTAAATTGTGGTTCCTGATTGTCTTCTTAAATAAAAGAAATCTCTTTTATTCCAATAATTACAGTTCCATAAAAAGGCCATCATTTTATTCTTGACAGATATTTTAACAGTTTCGTCATAGAGAAATCAAAGATAAAATTAGAGGCTTTTATTTTTTCTTTGAGAAAATGGTTAAATATTTCTTCTTCTTATGTCATCCAATCATTCTTGGCTTAATTATTTAAAATATTGTTTTTTCTTTATTTTGAATTGGATTTCATTTTATCTTTCATCTTCGAGACTTTTAAAGGACTTTTTTTTTTCATGGCATATATTATTGTTCCCCTGTTGATGTGTAATGATTAATAAGAGAGAGCTCATTCGTCTTACCCCATTCTCTTACCCGTATGGATAAGCCTGTATTTCATTTCAATATGTAATTCTGGTCTAAATTAGTCTTTCCACCCCAGCCTCACAAAAATCCTTCTCATTCACTTCACAACTATTTTTGCTTTCCTGTCTCATCCCTTTCCAAAAATAAAAAAAGTCATTCTTCCAATTCTGTTATTCTCTTTGATTCCAAATTAAAAACTTTTCAAATTTAAGATCAAACTTAAACTTCTTTCCTAAAATCCCAAAATTATTAAAAACCTTTCAATTCAAATTTTTTGGATCATCTTTAGAAATTTTTTTTTTTAGGTTTTGATTTTTAAATTGATTTTTTTCATTAGTATTAAATTCAAATCAAAAATTAATTTGTAATGTTTTTTTTTTGTTTTTTTTAGCCCTGGTTTTTTGGTCGAAAAATCAGCAAATGAAATTATTGAGAGAAATACAAATGAAACCTTTTGCTGTTATTTTTCATTCCTTTAAATTTTTGTATAACAACAAAAAAGGCAAAAGGCTTTTGTTAAGTCACACAAAATTCTAATTGTCTCTTTAGGGAAAAGTAAAGAAAGAATATTGTGTCTAACTTGAGAATGAATTGCCCAAAAGTTCTGTATGTGACGCTTTATTCCATTTTTGTCATGACATTAAATTGCACCAAATATTTATAACTAAAATGAACCCATTAATGATTTTTTTCTGCAAATTGTTTCTCTATAAAGAATATATCTAAAATATCTGCAAAAAGCAATCAGCCTTCTGCCATACCTATGTGGAACTTGAGGTTGACTGAGTGACCTGTGATTGTTCGCAGATCCTCCATGCCCTACACATCAAACCTGTCCACATAAAAGGAAGCAAATGGAACCCCTAAAGGAGATTTCTTTTCTGCTTCCAAATATTCCTTCTTTAATATTTGTTAAAGAGTCATTCTCACAAAAGCCACCACACTCCCCTTTTTAAAGGAGCTCGACCTCTTGGATAGAGTTCAAGAGAAGCAGATTCATGAATCCATAAATGGGGCTCTGTTTCCTTCCTTCCTTCCTTATCTATTTAAGTCATTTTTAGAATATGTTTATCGCTAAGATAAATGAGTGATATTTATGAGAGACATATAATACAGCAACAGTTGACCTAATGCTTTCCTCCTAATGGGATGTAGATTTCATGCTCTAATAGCACCTTATCTATCTACTACTACAAAACTTGGTCAACCTTTAATAACCAACCGAGGTTGATAGAACATAAAACTTGTAAACAAAAGAAAAACTAATAAAAATTCATTGAATACAAAATGAAGTATTTTACAGAACAATCCCTCAAAAAAATAAGTCCATGTTGATAAAACCCAACAAATGAAAAACTGAGAAATTTTTTTAATTCTTAAAAAATATTTCCGTTATAAAATCAATTGCTTTTCTTGTCTTTTTGTTTGTTTTTGTTGGCTCTGTTTTCATCCGTCCAATCGAAATAAAGGAGAATGACTGCTTAAATCCTTGTCTAAAATATTAAAACTTAGACTTAGAAATCTCTCTTTTTTTTCTGCAGGAATTACAAGATATCAATATTATACATACACAGTCCAACATATTTGTTTTTCTTTCATTATTACAATTGGAATTAACTATTACTTCTTTTGTTTTTTGTTTTTAGGGTTGTTGTGTGGTATTCAATTTTAGATTTCCTCAGTCTCTTTTCTTAAAGGTTTAATAATTCTAATGAGTTTCTTATGTTTATGTTGTTCTAATGCTTATTGTTAATTAAAATGCTTTGAACTCGATTCTCTTTGCTTACAAAATGTAACACTATTTTTTAACAACAACAACAAAAAAAGCTAAGGTATTAAAGTTTAATGAATTGCTTTAATCCTTTTGACCTTAAAGGGCCGATATATCGGCCCTAGTAAATTTAGGCAAAAATAGACATAACAACATTTCAACCCTAATATGACCGTTTTAATAGAAAAGCTTTGAGTGACTAGTTGGTAATTTTTTCTAAGTCAGTGTCCAAATTATAAGGCTGAATTATCAGCCCGTGTGTGTGTCCTCTTTTGCCTTAGGTAGCCAGGGATGTGATATCAGTTTTTTAGGGTTGAAAGGGTTAACAAAATTATAAAATCAATCTGTTGGAATTGTTTTCTAAAAAGTATTTTCCAATAAACAATAATACACCACAATTGGTTAGCTTTCTTTTTGAAGTAATTAATCTTTTTTACATTATTTTATCCAAATGATCACTCATCTAAATATGATATTTTGTTTAATTGCAATGTTTTATGTTAATTTCTGATTACTAAATCATCTTTTTATTTCTTTTTTTAATTAGTATTATTAAACAGCTTTTTTTTTATTGTCTGTATCTTTGTTTTTTGTTGATTATTCTGAAGGGATAAATAATTCTTTTATGTTTCATGTATTTTGTATTTCCTTAAAGCAAGTCTTTTCTATTTTGTGGAACTATTTACAACTTTATCTTTTAAAAGTCAGGATGAAAACAGAAGGTGAACACTGCACTGTGCTGCCTGCACTTCCGCTTCATTATAAAACATATTTAAGTAGACATCACAAACACCCCAAGGATTTTAGACCACCCATTTGTGGAAATGAACTTCTGGATTATTATTATTATTATTCTTTTAAATGTCTTTCTTTCTCTCTCAATTGTTTTATTATTTACCTTCTTTCTGTTCATTTTTTTTTCTTTTTTTTTCCCCTTTATTTTGTTTCTTCTTTTATCTCTTCCTTCCTTTCCTTCCTTCCTTCTTTCCTTGTTGCAGTTCTGAAAATATTTTCATGGATTTTTTGACCTTTTTTTAAAATTTTGGTTTATTTTTATTTTTTTTTTCCTTGTTTGATAGTTTTTCAAAATAGATTTTATATAATTATTTTCTGTTTTGTTTCTTATAAAATAATGCAGTAGTGTGTCTGGGTGGGGTTGACTTTAGAATTGTCATCTTAAATTCTTCAACCAATTCCCAATTATGATTCCCTCTTGTTTTTACAATTTCCAACATTTTTTACTCATGACTTCTTCTTCCTTTTTATGTTCTGTAAAATTAGTTTATTTAGGCAGAATGTTGTTATTCAAACAAGTATTATTATTTTCATTTCTTTCTCGTTAAAAAAAAAAAATAATTGAAAATAAATTTAAAAAAGAAAAATTTTTTTTAATAAAACTTTTTTTTGTTATTAATAGAA
>JAUZSX010329687.1:0-11122 GCA_034780655.1 Idiosepius hallami | reverse complement strand
AGTATCATAAAATTCATACAGGTCTAGATAGTCTATAATAATATCATGTTATTTCCATGGGTCTAGCAAGCCAATATTATGTTTAATACGAGAGTCCAGCTACTCTATAATAGTATTATTTTATTTCCATGAGCTATGGTACTCATAAAATCATAGCCATATCGTTTTAATAGTCTATAAGTCTTTAATAGTATCATGTTATTTATGTGTCTAGCTAGTCTATGATAGTATCATATCATTTTTATGGGTCCAGCTTGTCCATAATAGTACCATGTCATTTTCATGGGTCCAGCAAGCCTATAATAGTATCATGTCAATTTCTTGGGTCCATTTAATCTATAATAGTATGAAATCATTTCAATGGGCCCAGATAGTCTATAATAGTATCCTGTCATGTCTATCAGTCCAGCTAGTCTATAATAGTATCAAATAATTTCAATGGGACCAGTTTGTCGATAATAGTATCTTATCATGTCCATGGGTTCATCTAGTCTATAATAGTATTATATTATTTCCATCGGTCCTGCTAGTCTCTAATAATATCCTATCATTTTCATGGGTCCAGTAATTCAATCTAATTGTGCTTACCGGTTTCCATTTTGATTTTCAGATTTTCGTGATGACTTGATATTTGTTGTTTCGTTCCCTGAAGAGTTGCCCCTGCACAACCCAGTTGATTGTCATTTTGAGATTTGATGTATTTGATGCTCAGTGTGGAGTCGCCCTCTTTGTCACTGGCCTCAGGGTTGCTCATTTCAAAAGACAAAACATCCGTCAATGGAACTTCCACTAAAAAATACGAAAGAGATACGAGAGAAAGTGAACAATTGAAATTAAAATCAATTTCTGGAAAAGGTTTAATGACTTTTCATCACCTAACGTTTCACCACCTGACGTTTCATCACTCGACTATTAATCACAAAAATATCATACTTACTTGGTGAGCACTAACCCAAGTTAGGCACAAGGCCATTTTTACCTTAAATTTTTAACAATTTTAGAGTTATTTGCAAAAATGGGTCTATTCATATTATTAAAAATCTTAATGTACAGCAACAGTGGATCCTTGGTCACACCCCAGGCTCTGAAATCGTATTACGCGAGTTCAAACCCCAGTCAAAACCACTTTAGCTGCCTCGGGCGGATAGGGCTCGTTTACTCGAGAGATCACCTCATGTAGGTGAATTGTAAAACTGAATTCAAAAAGCCCAGATATATAAAGCATATAAAAATGGCCTTGTGTCTGACTTGGTTTCGTGCTCTAAGTAAATATAATATTGTGAAGAATCATCATTTTAAAGAATTCCAAAAAAATACTAAGATTCCGAAGTCCGACTGCCAATCCAGTGGGCCACGTCGACGGCCCCATTTAGAATAAAAGAAGCTGATATAAGTTCACCAAAAACCATTTTTTTAGTAGCAAATAAATCACTAGAAAAGGAATTCATTTTGGAAAATTGTTCTGACTCAAGTTGACAGAAATTAAATGGAAAGTTTTTATTGGAGGAAAAAAATGTTATTAGGATTCATTTTGGAGGATTTTTTAGGTTTTTTTTTTATATTATTTCTTTTTTTTTGTTAGTTTTTTTTATTTATTTTTTTTTTTGTTAGTTTTTTTTATTTCTTTTTTGTTTTTGTTTTTTTTTTTAGTTTTTTTTATTTCTTTTTTTTTTTTGTTAGTTTTCAAAGGTCAAAACAAGAAAAGCGATTTATAGAGAAATACTTGATACGGTCTTTCTTTTCTTTGTGTATGTGTGTGTGCATGTGTGTGTTTGTTTGTGTGTGAGTGAGTGTGTGTCTATGTATGTGTATATGTGTGTATGCGTGTGCATGTGTCTGTGTGTATGCGTGTGTATGTGTCTGTGTGTATGCGTGTGTATGTGTCTGTGTGTATGCGTGTGCATGTGTGTGTCTGTGTGTATGCGTGTGTATGTGTGTGTGCATGTGTGTAAAGCGTTTGTATGTGCGTGTGTATGCGTCTGTGTGTGTATGTGTGTGTTTGATGATTGAAATTTTATTTCTATTTTTTTTATTAAAAGAAAAAAAAGACAAATCACGCAACTTATTTATTTGTCTTCCAATCAAACAAGAAAGAAAGAAAACGGATGTCAAAATTTACCGCTCAACAAATCTGCCTGAATTGTACCATGTGAGGCTGTATTTATTTCTGGGGTCCTATGTATAAGTGGGTTCATACGTATTTATTTCTGTGGTCCTATGTATAAGTGGGTTCATACGTATTTATTTCTGGGGTCCTATGTATAAGTGGGTTCATACGTATTTATTTCTGGGGTCCTATGTATAAGTGGGTTCATACGTATTAATTTCTGGGGTCCTATGTATAAGTGGGTTCATACGTAAGGGCATGGGCGTATCCATAAGTAAATTCTTTTCTTAAAGTAAGTCTATATTATATTTAATTGGTCGAGCACCTAACCAAGTTTGGCAAAAGGCCATTTTTACGTGCTCTATATACCTGGGCTTTTTGAATTCAGTGGTGCCCTTCACCTAGAAGAGTTGCTCTTTTAAGTTAACGAGTCCCATCGAGGCAGCTAAAGGTGTAAGTAATGGTTTTGACTAGGGTTTAAACTCGCGTAATACGATTTCAGAGTCCAAGCTTTTATCAATGCTCCACACTCGCAACCTATCTATCCTAATATGCCATTAAGCAAAACATTATTCTTCCTTTTCCTCATCATATGACATAGATCTTCTAGCACTAACCCAAGTTTGGACACAAGGCCATTTTACGCGCCCTATATATCCACACTTGCAACCAATCTATCCTGACATGCCATTAAGCAAATCATTATTCTTCCTTTTTCTCATCATATGACATAGATCTTCTAGATAAAAACCAGACTAATCTAAATATCAACAATCTAACCAGAGAATTCCCTAACGGAAAACAATGGGACCTTTTTGTTTTGTTTTGTTTGTACGATGAATTGAAATCAATTAAATTGATATTTGCCGTTCGATCATCATTTATCATTAATAACGAATCTATCAATCAGAAACGGGAGCTGGTCGGGGATCCTTTCTTAATTCCCTAGGAGGATATTAAGGGGCTTGTTTCAAAGGTTATCTTTACTGGCCAGTTTGAACTCTGAACATTGCGGTTCATTTAAAGCTTCATATATCAGAGTTGAGAGGAGGTTTTGAGAAAAAGAGATAAAAAATATAGTTCGGGAGAGAGAATAAAAACATGAAGAGACAGAGGAGCACAGAGAGAGAGAGAGAGAAAAAGGGAGAGAGTGAAAGAAATCAAGTGAAATGTGGAGAGTGAGATGAAGAGAAAGAAGAAGAAAGATATTGTGTGAATGAAAAAATGAAAAAAGTACAAAAAAAAGAAAGAAAGCGAGAGAAAGAAAGAATTTAAATGAGTAAAGAATGTGTGTGTGTGTGTATGTGTGTGTAAAAATCAAGAATTTAGGATTGATTGTTAGACTGATTTGCTTTACGGCATATTAGCCATTTCGAGCATTTAATACCGAAATCGTTCATTTTTTTGTCATTAATTACACAAGTTGTTCTAGTTAAGCAATAGCAGGAAGTAATATATGTGTTCGTGGCTTTTCCAAGAGTATTAGCCAAAACAGAACAGAACTGTAAAATTACGAGGGAAGAGTGACGGTCTCCGTCATTAAATGGACGCTTTTTTAAAAATGAGAACATTCTAGAATTTAGTTGTTTCTCATTTTTTGTATATATATAAATTCACTTGGTGAGCACCAACCCAAGTTTGGCACAAGGCCATTTGTACGTGCTCTTACCCGGACTTTTTACATTCAGTGTTACCCTTTACCTAGATGTGCTGCTCTCCCGAGTTTACGACCCCCATCTGCCTAAGGCAGCCAAAGTAAAAATAATAACAAATAAATAATAATCAAATCAATGTAAATAAAAAAATAATGATCGTAAAAAAAGAACAACTAATAATTGTAGGAGATGATGAGATCTTGACACTCACTCTCTTGTTGGCGGGAAGAAACTCTCCATCGTGACGTAGTTCGCCAGGGTTGCAGTTGGTTGAGGCAGCTTGACGGTTTAAAAGTTGAACTTGAAGGAAAAAGATACGTTCACGCTCTCTGGCGTCTCTGTGTACGTATGCTCAAGGTTAGGGCGTGGATTAGCGTCAAAAATGCCAGATTGGCAGAATCCGTGTGTGTTCAGAAGGGGGAACGTTATAATGAAGCAAAAGGGAGAGAAAGAGAGAGAGAAGGGGAGTCAGAGTAGGGGGAATTGGCTTTGAAGTGGACAGTATCGCGGGAATGAGATCCAAGGGCACAGTGGTGAAGACGCTGCGTAGAGAGGATATCTCTTCTGTTTGGGAAGAAATCGAGGCTAATAAAGAGTTAAAGGAATGAAAAAACAACGGATTTGATCAGTTACGATTTTACGTAAGCGCTCAAGTGTTTTTTTTTTCGATGAAGCCAAATATAAAAGACGAGGACCTTATCTAAGGTTTTTCCTCCTTTTCTTTTTTCTTTCCTTCTTTCTTTATTATTTCTTTCTTTCTTTCTTTCCTTATTTATTCCTTTCTTTTTCTTTCTTTCCTTCTTTTTTCTTTCTTTTTTCTTTCCTTCTTTCTTTTTTCTTTTTTCTCTTTCTTTTTTCTTTTTTCTCTTTCTTTCTTTCTTTCTTTTTTTCTTTCTTTCCCTCTTTTTTTCTTTCTTTCTTTCCTTCTTTCCTTTTTTCTTTCTTTCTTCCTTTCTTTCTTTCTTTCTATTATAACTCTCTTTTAGAGTCAATGTTATATCACTTTGGTTTCAAGATATTTTTACGTTCTTCATTGGCTTGCGTCGAATGACTTTTAAAGAAGCCTGTCCCCAAGAGGATGTGTCTAATTGATCAAGCACCAACCCAAGATAGACAGAAGGCCAATTTTACGTGCTCTTTTTTTTATATACTTGGAGTTTTGTAATCAGTTTTGTCTTTTACTTAGATGTGATACTCTCATTAATTTGACAAGTCACATTTTCATAGAATCAGCTCACAACTATTGGAATCAGTGTTATCTATTTGCAAGAGGAATTTGATCTTTCTGTCAAAGATGGTTGTTTTGGTGACAGACTCAATCGTGGTTTCTTTTTTTTTTTAATTATTATTCTTTACGGGAAGAAAGCAAGAGATTAAACTGTGAAGAATAAGAAATTAAAAGAGGTGTGTGTTGCACAGGTTGGTTTAAAACACAGAAGCAAAAGTGGTAACAGACAAATCAAGATGCAATTCAAGTCTTTGCTATAAAAGGCTCTAATCTATGTGCTGTATAAAGAATCAACCTCCAAAGATACTCTACTTAACTAGAAATATACGAAAGAATAAATAGACTTAAATCAAGATTTGGAGTTAGCATGTAGGTATGATTAAATAGAAAACAAAATGAGCAGTGACAGATGGGAGGAGACGCCACGATAGGCTCAAAAATGAATAGTTTTACGTTGGTTGGTTGAACGGTTATTATGTAGATAAATAGATGTGAAAAAATAATTAGGTATGAGCAGGAGACAGATAGATATATTGCTATGGACAAAATTAGAGAGACATAAACGGAATGAAATAGATGGATAGATATTAATAGATAAGTGAATAGATGGGGGGATAAATGGTTATTAACAAAATTTGGTTGATATAAGAAGGTGCCAAATACTTTGGTAGATAAATTGATAGATAGACAGATAGATAGATAGAATAAGATAAATAAATAGATAACTAGATAAGTTAATAGATAGATATATTGATTTGTAGGTAGAAATATAGATGGAATAACAAAGAGAAAGATAACTAAATAATTAGATAAATAAACAGATTACGGGATAGATAGATAGATAGATAAATAGATAGATAAATAGATAGATAGATAGATAAATAATAACAAACATACAACGCGATAAGTAAAGAAAAAGACAAATCAATGGGTATCTAGATTAATAGATATTAGATAGATAGGTAGATATTGAGATAGGTAGAAAGATAGTGGGATAGATAGATAGATAGATAGATAGATAGATAGATAGATGGTAGATAGATAAATAGATAGCTGATTGATAGGTTGGAGGATAAATAGATGGTAGTTAGATAGATAGATAGATAGATAGATAGATAGATAGATAGATAGATAGGTAGGTAGATAGATAGATTGACTAGTTGATAGATGACAACACACAAACAGTAAGACAAAATGAAAAACAGAGACAACGACAGATTGGGTCAGTTAAGATGAAAGACGAAGTAAAATATACAATAATTGTCTATAAATAAAAAAAAAATATTGGAGCTAATTAATTTCAGAGAAATATTGATAGAAAATACGAAATGTTATACGGCTTCTCTGTTGAAATATAAGCGATATTTTGAAAGAGAATAAATTGATACTAAATTGAGATATTCAATAGGCTTTAGAGAAAGTTGAAAAACTGCTTCTTTACAAATATCTACTTTACATCTCTGACCATTCTAATACAATATCTACATATTTGTCGAGCACATATGTATTTGTTTGTGACTATGTATGCATTATATATAAGGGGATGTAATTTCTTCCTCTCTAATAATTGTATGTGATGATGATTGTAATTTGTGACACCTGACGGACGTACAAGTAAATTAATATTTAGATGTAGGTATAAATGAGTGTGCACAGGAATGTATGAGTGTATATGAATTTTTTTTATGAATATATGATTGCTTTTACTATACGGTTGTGTGTTACATCCATACTGTTTGTTACACCAGCCTTTTTGTTACTTCAATAATATATGTTACATCAATAATGTGTATTAAATCCATATTTTGCACGACTTTAGTATTGTATTTTATTTTAATAATTTACGATGCTTCAATACCTTATGTTACTATAGTGATTTGTGTAATTTTTAAACTATGCGTTACTTCCAGTGTAGAATCTATAAAGAATTCACAAAGACATCTATAACTGTAAAATGTATTTTTCTCTCTAATTGAATTTGCTTTAAATAAATATGTTATTTTTTTTATTATATGTCTATTTGAGTATATTCACATATATTTACTTAAATTGTGAAACGAAATTTACGTATAAGAACGCAACTAATCTTGAGAAGCACAGAACCAAGAACTCCTTACACCCACAGGTACACTCGCACACACACAAGCACAGTTTATCTCTTTTCTTCTCTTCCCACCCTCTTTCACGTGAAATGCTGAATAGTCAAAGCAGAATATTATATTGCATCTGACGTTAGAGAGACGAGAAGCGGATAAAATCTCGCGATAAGGCTTCCTTCAGACAACAGTTTAATTATGATTTATTCGAGTTTGAACATTTAAAAACGTGTGAATACATTACTTGCAGAACAGGATTTAAAAAGTAAAACAATAAAAGAAAGATGAAGGGACATAGAAATAAGAATATAAAAAAAATGAAAGGGAAGCTACTTTTTAGTTTTACTCTTGAAAGCAAAAGAAAAACCGACAGAAATATGGCAGAAAGCAAAGACCGCAAACGAATTTTATTTACAAGAGAAAAGCTTCAAAAGGAAAATAATTTTTTATTGACTTTTATTGACTTTAATTAATTTTGTCTATTTTTATGTTGTACTAAAATATTTCAGATATAATAAACGATTTTCATATATTCATCTATAGCAATTAGATCTTATTTTTACGCATAAACATCAAATTATTGAAAATGTGTACAGGAATTAAATTAGATTTTAAACGTGTAACTATTAAACATGCAATAAAATATTCAAAATGTAATTATTAATTTTTACGTATTATGAAGCAATAAAAATATTAATTTTATAAATATATTTGTATATTTAGTTGATGACATGAACATCGTAAAATAAATCTTACATAATTTTTTAAAAGATCATTTATATGTAGGTTAATCTTCTTAGAATCTAATTACGTAACCAGCTTAATTCTTTATAGAATTTTTTATGAATGTAATCTAATAATCCTAATTAATCTAATATAACCACGTATTCTTCTATATTAATAATTCTTATGGGTCTATTTACCTTTACTAAACTATATATCGATATTTGTTTTTTCTTTAGAATTTGATCAATAATACATTGATATTAAAACATAATTAAATTTTAAAATCTTTAATAATTAACTATCCTAAGTTATAATTAGTTATTATTCTTGTCAGTGGAGGTACTTTGGATCAGATATACCGTAAAAAAATGGATATATTATTAAATGATTTATAATATATTATTATATATATACTTATATATTATTAAATGATTTATAATATCAGTGATAAAGGAAAGGTCCTTAACTGTATCGATAAAAACGGGTCTGAATGCACTTTGAAATTTGATTGAGGTCAAGAACAGTTATTTTCTGATTTCAAAGTGGAACGGCTATCGATCGATATCATGTTATTTTATGTGTCAATCAATGTAATATTTCAAAAAAAATTTAAGTAAATATTTATTATGATTTTTAGAGAAATACATCTAACAAAATATACTTATATTTTAGAATATAATAATGGTACAATTTTGTTAAACCAAAGTTCATATACTTTGTAAGTTAGTTAATTGATAATTAATTATTTAGATTAGAATTTCATGTAGCTTATGCACCGCTAATTTATATTCTTCAATCGAAATTGTCTATCAATGTTTGCCTGGACTCAAAACCTTCTTTGCGTATTGAATACTCGAGTGTAAGCTATAAACTGTGAATGACTCTTTGTTCACGATTTGAATGTTGACAACAAACGTCACGTGTTTTTTTAAGCTCTGTATTTAGATCTTGTTCATTGTGTGTGTGTGTGTATTTTGATGTAAACGATGAATTTGTACGGAACTAACTTTATTAAGTTAACGTGTTTCCAGGTTTGGAAGCATATATTTTTAGAGCTCACTGTGTTTAAATTAGTTTTTTCTCCTTTTTTCAGTTTCAAATAAGATGGCAAATATCTACTATGAGTATTGACCATTTGATTTAATTTAAAAACCTTTGGGACATTAAATTATTTTCATCTCTGTATCTTTAAAACAACAACAACAAAATAATGTCGGGGCAGAAAAATTCAGCAAATTATTAGGAAATTTAATCCCTTTCTATTTTTCTTTTCGTTTTTTTTTTAAAAATGGATATCTATCCCCAAAACATAGTAAAGACAAAATAAATAAATAAAAAAAAAACTAACACGATAAACAATTGAGAAAGAAAAAAAACAAAAAAAAAACAAAACAACTAAAACACGCAGTTTGTTTATGTACAAGTTTAGATAAATATATGTAAAATTATTAAATACTAATAATAAACGTTTGTTTATTTAAACATTCAAAGTTAAAAGAAGGAAATTATTCTTAACGAATTAGAAAAAAAAATATGCTCTGATAAATTATTTGTCTCTACCTAAAAATAAATAAAATAAAAAATAAATAAATAAATAAAAATAAATTAAACTAACTAAATAGATAAAATAAAATATCTTTTTAGAGATTGAGTCGAAAAAGAATTAAGCTTAAAAAGACTGCTTCAATTTTTTGTCCCAAAATAAAAAAAAATAAAAATTATTGCGAAACTTAGAAGTCTGATGAATTTGCACTTTACGTGTTTGGCATGAATAGCAAAAGAAAGACTAGATTCTTTACTTTCGCTTCTTTTAAAAAGTAAGCCTTTCTCTTTTTGCTTTAAAAAACTTACTTTTTGGTTTGCATTAATAAAATAATCAATATTAGAATCCCGTCTTTCTATATTTGAAACTATTTTTAGGGTCAGATTCTTAAAAGTCTAAAATGTATTTCTTTGTTTTGAATTTTCAAGTGCAAATTAAAATTGAAATTAATTGCCTCTTACAATCCGAATTTACACATTCAGATCAAAATCCCAATGAATAAAACTAAAATTAAAGTATTTGAAAAAGAGCGCTTTAAAATAAAACAAAAAAACACGTGTGCTGATGTTTATCTAAAAATTTGCATTGAAATGCTTAACTATGCAAGACGATTGAATTAATATATGAATATGCCAAAACATTACTAAAAGCTTTTACCTGAACGAGCTTTAGATTATATAGCTTGTCAAGAAAAGTTCTTTCTGTCCCTCTCTATTTGTATGTTTATACACATGAGTTTAAAGTACCGTCAAGTCACTTTGAAGACACTAGTCCTCGCCAGATCAACGATCAAGTTAAGCAACGTAGAGCCTGTTCACCTAGAAATATCAGGTACTGTACCAAGGTAATCACTGAATCGTTGCTTGATCAAATGCATTGAGCATTCGAACTGAAAGACCTTTCCGCTCACTCACATCAATCGACCGTGCGAGCAAAAAATATCCTCGCTTATAGTCACCCTCTAGGGTGAGGACAGGGGGACTTAGAATACTCTGAGATTGCTAAAATTCTAAAAAAAGATTTAGACTAATATATGTCCGAACAGGTGGGAAGAGGTCTTTCTTTTCAATAATAACAACAGCAGTTCTATGTTTACGTGTGTTTTAGAATATACAAATGTGTTTGTATAAATTTATGTCTCTGTAGGCGCTTGTCAGTGGCAGTAGTTGCGTAATGACAGCAATCAATCCCGAGGAAATTAAAAAAAATGTATATATATATATATATAAGAAAAATATGTGATATATAAGACAAATATAATGTGATATCTACATAAGAATAGATCTGAAGCTTTTAGTGATTTCCTGGAGTGGCCGGGTGTGTCACTATATACTTGAGTTCAAGTCCTTTCCAAGTTAGTATACATTTAATATTTATGAATTAGAAAGGATCTGAAGCCCCTTTCTAATAAAAGTGTAAAAACATAATTGTTTATCTATTTAGCTACTTACGTCACTGAGGAGATTTTTTTGGAAAATATATACTTGGCATTATATTGAGAAAGAGAGAGAGAGAGAGAAAGAAAGAGAGAGAAAGAGATGGAGAGAGAGAAAGAGCCAGAGAGATATAGAGAGAGAGAGCGAAAGAGCGAGACAGAGACAGAGAGACATAGAGAGAGAGAGAGAGAGAGAGAGAGAGAGAGAGAGAGAATGAGCGAGAGAGAGAAGGACTTAAACAAAAGGGTTTGGAAGAAAAAGAAACTAATTTTTAAAACTTAAACAAGATAAAAATTTCTCGTAAGATCTATCTATCTATCTATCTATATCT
>JAUZSX010329676.1:0-11122 GCA_034780655.1 Idiosepius hallami | reverse complement strand
CACACACACACACACACATATATATATATATATATATATATATATATATATATATATATATATATATATATATATACCAGAAGTATTGCCCGGCTTTGCTTCGGCGCCTTAAGCTTTACTCTTTGAATCCTAGTGGGTCTTGTTGAAGGCGAAAGATGACACATCAGTATTTAGGCATTAGCATAGTCCTCTAATACAAACGACTGTGATTAACTAGTTTATAATTTTGCTTAGTCAAGGTCCAAAGGTTTAAGGCATTCTGTTGTATATTAAAGCAATTAATACTGTTTTTGCAAAATCAATTTTAATGTTTTTCTTTTCTAAGTTTACTTTTAATTCTTTTTGTATTAAATCATTTCTAACACTTTTCTATACTAAATTGATTTCTAATATTATCTCATACTAAATTGAATGTTATGATTTATCTATTTAATTCATTTCGGTTGCTTTTTTATACTAAATTCTATTCTAGTGCTTTTCTTTATAAGTATTTAAAAAAAGTATATCATATAGAAAAGCATACCTGCACATATGCAAATGTTAGTTGCCTGAATATCTTTTTCTGTGACAATAACTATCGTGGTTTCATTTTTAACAGCACAACGTATAAACAGGACTGTTTGAAAAATAGCTATTGTGTTTTCATTTTCTAAATTGTAAAAGGATGTAGGGTCTCATACAACCACAATGATCTGATTTTTAAACCTGAATTTTTAATTTAAATCATTTATTTATTGAAATAATTTTTTATTGAGTTCAAGATAAATAAAGTATGTGAGTATTTATGCCAGTTTTTATAGAATTTCTTCTAGTTGTCTTAGATCGTGAAGTTTACTTTTTAAGAAGGGTCCAAATATATATATGTACTTATATTATATATATATATATATATATATATATATGTGTGTGTGTGTGTGTGTGTGTGTGTGTGTACAAGAAGTTTTTCCCGACTTTACCAGAGCAGCGAAGACTAACTACTAAGGTAATCAAGGAAGCCTAATATTTAGAAAAGAAAGCAGTCAATGCAATTCTATACTCAATCTAATGCTTTTTTTATACTAAAATTAATTTCGAATGCTTTTCTCTAATGTTGTTAAAGTAGACCATTATAGAGGAAGGCTGTACTATACATATGAAAATTATAATTGTTTGAATCATTTTTGAAATAACTATCGATGTTATTATTTTTCTTAATAATTCTAGGTATGAAGAGGTTTTTTTTGTGATTTTATTTTCTAAAGAGCCATAGGATATAAGGTCTCATACAAACACAACAATCTGGTTTTTATAACTATAGAGATACATGTATGTATGTGTGTGTATCTGTGTGTGTGTTTAAATGTAATTAATGCCCCGGCTTTTATCTCTCAAATAGTTGATTTATTAATGATAGACAGAGTTATTTTCGTTATATATTACACCACTAAATACCAATGATGAAGCCTGTAATTTATTTTCGTGTCTGTATTTGTTTGCGTATGTCTATCTATGTCTCTACAACTTATATCTCAGCTCGGGTTTCAGCCTTATCAAACTATGTAAACGAATGCTCTATTTCTCAATTCTCCATGATCTCTCTCTCTCTCTCACACTCTCTCTCTCTCACTCTCTTTCTCTCTCTCTTTTCCTTCTCAATCTCTCTCATCATCGGTCAAACCAAGACCCCCCACCAAAGGTGGTAAGAACTTTAGAAAATATTATGAATTATCAGAATTGTTTCAGTTGTTGCCGATTAGAATTTCTAAACAATTTAGGCACACCCAAAAGTCATGGAAATAGAGAAAAAAGAGGTTTATCAAATACCTTTGGCCCCTCACTTACCAAAATAAACCAATAGTCACTCAGAGCCGTTATATTAGAGAAACGTATTAGGGTCAAATATTGGCAACTCTTCTTTTGCCATATGTCATCAGGGCCAATATATCGGCTATTTAGTGTCCAAAGTATTGAAAGTAGTATTCAGATTCATACCTTTCCAAAGGGAATTCGAACGTGACTCACGTAAAACCATTCGAAACTCTGATTGCCTATCTGTCGTCCCAGAAAAATCTGGTAATGGTTGGTATAAGAACTTATACAAGCCTGAAGCTATGCAGGCAAACAAAAGCTATAAAATCCTATGGAATTTTGACATACAGCCAGACTAACCAATCCAAGGAAGATGACTTGACCTGATTAACAACAAGACGGGTAAATATGCCAAATAGAAGACTTTGCCGTTACGGTTGACCCAAGAGTGAAAACGAATGAAACAGAAAGGATCAGCAAATGCCAAGGAACTACAAGAGATCTGGAAAAATTGAAACAACAGTAATACTGATTATCACAAGACACCTAAGGACCAACCAGAAACGCCCTAGAAATAATACTAAAAGAAATCGGTATCAGTCTATTGCATGCATGAAGACAATTGACATTAGGAATCTAATGAACTATAAAAACTGAAACTAAACAAAACTGAAAGTGGACTAAGTTTTAAAAAAAGCTTGCAGTCACCGACTACAATGAATGCTAAAGTAGCAGAGGAAACTTATTGTTACACTGTCTTCGTAAGGCATCATAAGGCATTTGCGGGGTCTAGATTCTGATCAGGATCCTCCGTGGAAAAGCTGTACATAGTTAAGTGAAAACCGAAGTAGAATTAGAAGAATACAGTATTTGGCTGGGTTAAGCAGATTATAAGTATCATATCAAGAGGAGAGTTCTTTTTATTCTTATACCAGTGAAAACCACTGGCATGGGCAGCGTGCAAATGCTGTGTCCTACCGGTTTGAGAATTTATAATAGTCTATATATTAATACGATAAAAACTTTGTTGGTTATCATGACGTCATTCCCTAAAAACATTTAGTATAGCCGAGAAAAATTTGAAGAAAAAATGGATACCATCTAACCTTAAGTTAATTTTCAAAAGTTTAATATTTTTGCAGTCTGATCTAAATTACTGGGACACTGATTTTTAAATTGTAATAAGGAAGTTCTCATTGTTTTTTTTTATGTGATGAAAAGGTATGTGCTTATATGAGGTTTAATTTATTGACCAGCGTGGAATTTACACGGGTTCTGGTAGTAATAATATTTATAGCAGTAATAGATTTTTTTTCCATTTGGTATCCGTTGCGCCATAAGAATCTACACGTCACAGGGTTATGGTAGTAAAAAGTCATAAAATATGTTCTCGTTTCTTAGCAGTTTGTTTTTCAAGTGAAAGGACGATGCTGTTTATCTAACATAAAACAGACCTTAAAAAGAAAGAAAATATAGAATAAAAAAGAAAGAAAGAAAGAAAGAAAGAAAGGATGTAAAAAGGAAAATAAAGAAAGAAGAAGGAGAATATGATGATGATTGTGATGTTGTTGGTAATGATGAAAAGAGATGATAACACCGTCAACTAAGCTATTAGATACGGAACAGTAAGCATGACCGACATGGAGAAACATGACAGGGGTCATTTTCTGAAGGGTTGTCCACTCAGAGCTTTGCCTTTCCGATAAATGGGATTAACTGGAAAGCAAGGGCAAAGGTTAATCTTTTTAACGCCTGGAAAGAACATTTCTTAGATTTTCAGAAATTCCATATTTTTTAATGTACAGTAAAACCTAGTACGTCATCAAACTTGGCACTGACGAGGTAAAAGCTTAGACGAGGTACCAGAGAGTTTAAGAAAAATTTAAATGAGAGTTCAAGGATTACTCTGATAAATAGGATTCAGGTTTTGCTTGCATTATTTAATTATCATTTATCAACTATATTATTCATAATTATTATTTAATCAAGTTCCTCTTTTTGTAAATAGAAATATAGTTTTAAAAATCTTTGATAGAGCACCGAATTTGCACACATAATGCCCTCATTTAACTAACTGCAGTGTGTTGATAGTATTGTTTTAGATATAAGGGTAAAAATTGCCTATAATCTTCCTTTAACGGCTATAAAAAATCTTTCTATAAGATGTTTATAAAGAAAATATTTACATGTGGCAAGTTCTGAGTCACTTTTTAACAAATCTAAAGAAACTAAAGTTTACACCGTAGCAGGTAGAGTATCCAAAAAATATGGCGAGTTAGAGGAATTCCAAGGTAAGAGTCAGGCGAACAACAAGGGTTTACAGTATTTCTCCTCATGATTATCACAAATTTACGATCGTCAGCGTTTTAAACATTTAAACCCTAAAGAACTGATATTTAAGCCCTGGCGATTTAAGGCAAAAGAAGAGGCACACACAAATATATTTTAGCCTCCACCTTTGGAACCTGACTTAGCAATATTACCATGTAGTAACTCAGAGCCGTTCTATTATAGAACCATATTAGGGTCGAAATTTCAGTGTTTCATTTTTTCTGCCTTTGGTTACTAAAACCGATATATCGGGTCGGAAGGGTTAAGGAATGATTTTTTCTTATTTTGAGAATTTTCAAGTACGTTACCGTAAACAATTAATGATAAAATAACTTCTTTAAAAATGCTATTTTTAACAGGCATGCCCTCTGGTATTTGAATATTTGTTTTACTTTCTACTAAGGGTATATTAACTGAGAGTAGACAGTCTTTAGGAATCATAATATTCGAGTTCGAATCTTAGTCATACCATACTGTTAATAAACGGACTTATACTCTGGCAAAATGTATGAACCCCCACATTCCCTCCAGCTATAGGTTAAATGGTGATAAATGAGTTATTTAAAAAAAAAAACTAGGTGTAGACAAAAAGAATCTTTCTCAAAAATGATTGTTTTCGGCATTAAATAGCTTAAAAAGGTTAATATGTCATAAAACTAAACAAACTTTATATTCAATTCGCTCCGAGAAATTTACAAGAATTTTTATTGTTGCTTTTACTTTATAAAATATTTTTATCAATTTTTGTGATGATAACACTTGTTATTTTAACGAGAATGCACGCTAATATTTTAGTCTATCTTTTGCTTCCTATTAACACGTAATTCCCTCAAACGATAATAAATTTTTACGCTATTTATTTTTTCAGACTATTTTGTCAATTATTGGAACATTAAAATCCGTTATGTTTTACGAGCATGTACATCAGCATTTTAATATTTCTTTTGCTTTTTATTTAATTCCTTCAAACAAGAATACTATATTTTTTATACTATTTATCTATTCAAACTATTCTATAAAATCTTTGTGGTAACGAAAATCGTTATTCTTAACGGGCATGATGTTTTAATAAATCATTTGTTTTCTACTTAATTTCTTGTAGCATCTTATTTTTTACAAACATGCACAATAGTGTGTACGATTAGTAGTTATCGTCTTTCATGTGTAAAAGAAGATCATAGCTATTTAGTCTGTGGGGGTCCTTTCTTTTATTAATTCTTAAATATGAGAAAGACTCATATGTGAATTCTAAAGGCATTATATTATTTATCCGGGTTATTTTAATCGTCTCAACCCCACATCTTTACACCCATTTTACTCGTTTTCTTTTTTTGCCTGTTCCTGGTGTCCTCGAAAAATCTTTTTTATCTTGTCTTGCTTTGTTTTTCTTTCCTTTCCCAGTGAGGAGGACAGCGGGTTCAAATCTAGTCGACAAGTACCTCTGTAGAAACTTAAACGAAGCGTGATTTTTCCCCGCTGGGAGATGTGAAGCTATTTCGAAGAGGATGCTCGTCTTCGGGGAATGGAAAACAAATAGAGAAAGAAATGATAATAAATGGAAAATAAAACTAAAAGATCTCAAAGGGGGAAATGAATGGTTCAGTGTGTGAACTAAATTTGAAGTATCGTTTGACTTAGCGGAACTCGTTTGTTGATAGCTTGATAAAAAAGAAGAGAAGGGTTTATTTTCAGGAGATTTTACGTGAAGTATTATTATAAGTTCCCACAACGGTCAGAATCAGCGATTGAATGCCGTTTGTAACCAAGGATTTTCAATGAAGCTAGAGTGACAACAAGTCTCTCCTTCATATTCAGCCAGTGATAGTAGAACAGCGGTAAAAGCTTGGATACTGGAATCATATTACATCTACTTGGATTATTTAGTAAGTGATAAGGAAATGGTTGGAGATACATTACATATGATTTACTGAAACTGCTACTTCATGGGTGAAATACATATAGTCTTCAAAACGTCTTACTCACAAGCGTTTGAGCGTAGCGGTGTACATTTTGCGGCCAGTCTGATCAGGCTTGTCTTTCTGTGCAAACAAAGAACAACATTATGGTTCAAATTTTGTGTTAAACTTAAGAAAAACAAAGAATCTAATGGAATGGTAAATGAGGCCAATGACGATTATAAGATGAGTCTAACAAGTTTCTATCGATGGCTTAACAGATTTTCTGAAGAAAATGAACAGTTGGAGAATAAACCATGATTTGGAGTACTGAACAGTGCACGCAAGAAGGGAAAAAATAAGGGAGTGCAAAGATTAGTGGTGCAAGAACCTCAAGTATCTGTGAGGATGATATCTGAAGCTGTTTGTATTAGTATTGGCACAGTGGAGACAGTTCGGACCAACGTCTCTCTTGACATATTCTCATTACTTATTGAACAAACCAGGGTGGCCGATAGGGTAATGAAAATGCTACAGTACCCACCCTATAGCTGTGACCTAACCCCATGCGATCTCTTTACGAAAGATAGCCTCGGGGGAATCAGATTTCAGTCAATGTAGAAGCTGAAAGAGACATCGGAAAATTATCAGATGGGACTACCGAAGAAGGATTTTCAGAGGGTTTTCCTCGATTGGAAGGTATACATGAAATAAAGTGTAGATGCGAGATGCCATTATTTTACAGGAGACAAAGTTTTGTAAGCTTATGACAATAAATAATATCTCTCCTAATATTTTCCCATCACTTTTTAATGTAACTTATATCTATCTATCTATCTATTTATCTATTTATCTATCTATTGATCATTCTATCTATCTATCTAACTATCTATCTATCTGTCTGTCTGTCTGTTTGTCTATCTATCTATCTATCTATCACTTTACACTCTTTACCATTGAATCCTCTACATTTGCTACTCGTCCCTGTTTGTAATTTCTGTTCTTTCTAGTCGTGATCACACAATCCCTCTGTGCTTTGCGGGCCTTGAGGGTGTAGTTCCAAAAGATTGGGCACTGGAATCGTAGTACACGAGTTCGGACCACAGTCAAAACTATTACATTTACTTTTAGCTGTCTCGGGCGGATAAGACTCGTTAACTCATGTAGAAATAAGGTCAACATCGATTCTAAAATCCCAGGTAGATTAGAATCATTGAATCATGAAGAATAACTGACATTGGTGAGGGGCAACACTTATATCAAAATTTCCATGGGATGCAATGGGCGCGTAAAAATAGCCTTGTGCTTAACTTGGTTTGCTGCTTGACCAAGTAGATATCCTTTTGTTGATATTTCTCTACACTACTCTCCATTCCAGCACTCCGTCTCCTCAGTAACCATTTGTCGATTTGTTTGGCCTTACCGCTTTGCTTCAGTTGTGAAGTACACTTAAAATGTTTACACAAATCACCGTAGCATTTCTTTTACACTTTATCAAGGGTTTTGTTCGACAGTTGTTTACAAATTTGAACTGTGTGTTGCCGTCCTCCACTGTCCTAAACGTCTACACCACGAAATTTAGAACGATATCTTGAATGCAATCTCGATTGCCAGACCAGGAAAATTGCAAAAGAAAAAAAGAAAAGTCAAAAGAATATAAATATTTATAAAAAAGGCCTATTAAAATTGTCATATTTAGTCATACCAAATAAAAATAAATAAATAAAAAATACTAAAATTGATTTTCCCATACTTTGTTATATTTTCTACCAGTACTATGTCTTTTTTTCCACTAGGCATAATAAAAAATTACGTTTCAAACAAATTAAATGTTTCTAGTAAAAATTTTTTTTTTAAATTCCAGATCATAGATATACAGCAGGATGAAAATAACCAAGTTAAAAAGTTGACAATAATTAAATAATAGAAAATAATAATGTAAAATAAAATTTAAAAAAAAAACAAATGTTAGAGCAAATCTAAAAAAGGCCAAAAGTTAAATTTCAAGACCAAAATTCTTTTTAAAAAAAAGCAAGATTACTCAATTAGCCTTGAAAAAAAGCCATTTTGGCAATCCAGGATACGCCTATAGCACGTGGTCGACTGATCATAATTGATCAGTGGTCGGTTCATTGTGGATGTGACCGGTGTGATATGCCACGGACAACCAACCAGCTTGAGCCAATATCTGATATTTCTAAGTGGTCACCCATCTTTTCTTAGTACTGAACAAGCCATATATTGCTTAACTTTTGTGATCTGTCTTTATTGTAAATTGGCTGTCTGAGGTTTTGTTGCTTATACAATTTTTTAAAAATCTTTAGAAATCGGATATATGGCCATTTTTTTAAGTGTCACTCTTTCTATTTAATTCGTTTTTACTAAAAAAGCCATACTATTTAATTAATCAATCAGTAAAATCCGTGAATCTGTCAGAAATAACCAAAAGTACAAAAAAAAAACAACTAAAAATGGATGAATTTAATTAGATTGTATTTTTTCTCTTTTTGTTTTCGGTGATTCTGCGAAACTCGAAGCTTCTAATCTGGCGAGGATAATCTAAATCTTCTTTAAGAATGATTGTAATAAACCGATACTTTTTCCCAGTGCTGAGTCCTTCAGCGGATTAGTCATTCATGATTTTATCCGTTAATTAAATTAAATTAAATAAGTCGAACAGAAATAGAAAAAGAATTGAAAAGAAAAAGGAAAACTAAACCAAGATCGCCAACTTCTGTAACACGTCAACTTTAAAAAGAGAAAAATTAATTTAAGCCCCAAAAATCATAAAATCGTCTTAGGATTATTTCACCAAATGACGTCAAAACTTATATAGAAAAATTTGGAAAATTAAAATGTTAGATGTATTTTTTTTGTTTTTTACACAAATTTTGAAGCAAAGTTGACGGACGTCCAAATTCCGGTTTCAAAATTTTTTACGGTATTTCACAATCTGGTAAAAGTCCGGTCAAAAAAACTTTGGAGACACCGGTTCCCACCAGATCCCTGAAGTTAAGCAGTGTCGAGCCTGTATTTTATTAAGATGGAGAACTACTTAAAAATATTATGTATCGTACCAGGCTAGACGGTGGTTCGTATCATCAGCAGTCGAACGTGTTAAGATATTTGATCTGAAATACCTTTACTTTCCCCCACCTCTTTCTTCTAACTAATGTTCATCAAGCTAAAGAACGTGCTCGATTAGAGTAACTCTCAAGAGTGGGGACTGGATGTCTCGGAATACTTTGAGAATGCGACAAACTCTATAATCACTGGAAAACTGATCCGAGCCCAAATGGATGAAGAGAGGTCTTATTGCTGAATAAGACTCCAATGTCTAAATGCTTGATAAACGTCTTTTGCAAAGACAACGAACTGGAATGGAGTGAAGTGCAGCTGAGTAACACGGGGAAACTTATCAATCTGGCTTCCTTAAAAGTCATTGGTTACTAACATTATGCAAACGTTGATTTTGACTGTTGTGGTAACTTATAATAATAATACTTACCATAAAATCTAAAAATGAACCCTTTTCTTATTTTTATTAGCCTATCTACAAACGAGATCCGCCAAGTCGGACGATATCTAACTTTAGTTCACACACTAAATCATACATTTCCCCTTTAAGGTTATTTACTAATATTTACCATTTGTTATTTCTTACTTCGAAATACAAGTAGTTAACATTTCTAAAAATGCATCATAAATATTTTCCTCGTGTTTGTGTAAGAACTATTGATGCTTCGAATGGATTGCATTTTATCATCAATACAATATTTTATGCCTTGAAAAAGTTGTCTTCAAATCAAGAATAGTTAAATTTATAAAAATAGTAAAAGAAATGCCTGGCTTTACCGAGGCGCCGAGGACTTGCTGCTGATGTAATTAACTTTTTATATAGGAAAGCATTAAATGCCTTTTTACACTGAATTCATTTCTAATATATTCAATACTAAATTCATCTATAATGCTTTTTATACTAAATTAATTTGTAATGTTTTTTTTTAATAATAAACTCATTTCTAAAGCATTTTTTCTAAGATCGTTGAGGATTCCTATTATATGGGAAAGCAATAGCGTACACATGCAAATTCAAGTTATTATAGTTTAATTTTATTAAAAAAAACTCAAACAAACAGGATTTACCTGATTAAAGTTTCATACAACCACGACAAACATATTTTTATATTATAATAGATTTAAACATATATCTACTTGATCGAGCAAACAACCAAGTTAGGCTTAATTTCAATATCAAATAGAGAGCGAGGGTGTATCAGTAGTAAAAAAACTTAAAAATCGTATTAATCGAGTTCTAATCTTAGTCATTTCTCTCTTTATCTATGTATCTATCTATCTATCTATCCATCTATCTATACCCTGATCTATGTCCTATAATTTCCATACCGTTTTCTTGTTCCCTATAAATCTTTGCTCTTTCTGATTCCTTCTGCCTCCCTCTCTATAACTATCTGTCTGTCTCTTAACTTATATATCTTCTGATCTCTGATCTCCGTTTAACTTTATCCCTGTCTCTTCTCCACCTGACAAATCTTTCTAAGTTTTTCAACCATCATTCTATTTATCTCTCTTTCTCTATCTCTCTTTCTCTATCTCTCTATCTATCTATCTATCTATCCATCTATCAATCTCTGTCTCTATCTATCTTCAAATCTCTGTCGCTTTATCTTTACTAATATTTTTATCCCTGTCTCTTCTCCACCTCAGTATCTTTCATCCTCTCTCTCTCTTTCTCTCTCTCTATATTTATTTATCTCTGTCTCTATCTACAAATGTCTGTCCATTTATCTTTAATCATGTCTCATTTCTTCCACTCTTAATCTTTCTGTCTTTCTGACACTTTTTCCCCTTTCACCAAATTCTATCTTTCTCTCTCTCCCTTTCTCTATCTATCTATCTATATATCTATTTATCTATCTATCTATCTATCTATCTATCTATATATATATATATATATATATATATATATATATATATATATATATATATATATATATATGTCTGTATCTATATTGAAATATTTGTCCCTTTATCTTTACTCATGTATCATTTCTTCTTAGTCTTTCTGACTCTTTTTTCCCCTTCAC
>JAUZSX010329665.1:0-11122 GCA_034780655.1 Idiosepius hallami | reverse complement strand
TTACATATATACTTTTTTGACCGTGCTGAGGAGAAAAGTCATTTGTATTTGCCAATATTATTTTCATTCATTTAATCATTTCCAGTTAAGCCACAGCTGGAGGGAATGTGAATATTCACACCTTTCCCAAGGGTATTAGACCAATTATGAATGCTAATAGAACAACCAGGATTCAAACTCATATACTACGATTCTGAAGTCTGACTGCCTATCCACTAGGCCAAGTGGACCTCCTTGAACATAGTAAATATACAAATATTGATTGGAAATTACACTAATGCCTAACTAATTTTTTATGGACTGAGTATGTTGAAAATATTAATATTTGATCCAGTGTTTTTTAGGTAATTACCAAGTGCATCAAGGCAATGAGGGCATATATGAATGATAGATATAGTTTGATACTGAAGCTCTTAACTTGATGAGAAATTTAACTTAATGTATGAAATTTTTAAACATTTCTTTTTTTTCTAATTTTTTTTTTTTCATTATCCAGGAAAAAATCAATAATGTTTTCTGCGCTGTTCAAGAAAAAGATGAAGAAGCAACTGAGAAACTGTTAGAAAATCTACCCCAATTAGCAACCAGCAAGAACCACTTTGGCCACAGTCTTTTGCATGTAGCCATTCTCTTTGATAATATTTCCGCAGTTAATAGAATTTTGGAAATTAACCCTGAAGCAGCTAATATTGCTGACAATGTAAGTAACAACTTAGGAATAAATGTTTTTGTTTATTAGAATATTTCAATGATTACTAAAATGCAGAATAAAATTTAAAAATATTTATTTAGAAAAATAAAATTATGAGCTTATAACATAGGGTTTCCCTACCTGGGGTGCCCACACTCCTTAGGGGAGCAAGGCAGCAAAAAATGTTTAATCCTAAATTTCTTTTTTTAGAAAGATAAATAACTATATGAAGCTCATTAAAAAAAAAAAGAACTATGAACTTTAAAAAAAAAACACAAACAAGAAAAAAAGGACTGAAACTAGCAATTTTTTTCCCTAAAAAAATATTAAAAAATTGATTTGTTGACAATTGGTCTTACATTACTAAAAAAGAAAAATGAATGTTTTTAGGTTTAAATGGTTAAAATGGTATTTATTCAGAAATTTAATTTTCCTATATTATCAATTTTAAAGTGAATTCGTTGAAAAATTTATATTTAGATTTTAATTGTATCAAAAAGAGATTTCTCAAAAATATTTTGCTATTCCAAAAAAGATTTAGTCATTTTATCCAGAAATGTAAAGCTTTATTACAGAAATATTTGTGGTAATATTACTAATAATTGATATTTTTTCAGAACCATGACAAGAATGGCACAAAAAAAATAATAAATCAAATAAAAACATGCAATGTATTCATTTGAAAGGCAGTCAACGACATTAACTTTCTTAAAATAAGATTTCTTTACAATTACTAAAGCCCTTTCTCATGTAATTACAGTTAAACAGGAACCCATTACATTGGGCTTTTGCCCTTTCGGACCCCATCAGCGAGCTTTTATTGGAAAGTAGAACAATGGATTCTCTTTTGGATATTGTAAGTCAAACAAAACCTTTTTTTTCTCTCCAAACAAATCTTGGTGAAATTATGTTGACATACATTTTTTTTACAATCTTTTTATTGATTTTATTTGGCTTTCCTGTTTGTTTCTTTCTTTCAAATACATTTAAGTGGATCAATATTTTGTTGGGGGAAGTTTACATTTTAGAGTGATAAGGGTAAATCTTAATTTATAAGGGGTGTTCCAAAAATAATCGCATCTATTTTTTTAAAGTTGAAGAGCTACAAAGACAAAAGTGGTACCATTAAAATGAGTGACTGTTTGTGTTCCAGAATTTGTGTGATTTATTTTGTTGGGGAAAGTTTACAGTTTAGAGTAATGTGATAAGAGTAAATTCTAATTTATGAGGATTGTACCAAAAATAATCGCATCAATTTTTAAGGTTGAAGAGCTACAGAGATGGTAGTGATACCATTAAAATGACTGTCTTATAGTGTTCCAGAATTGATTTTTTAATATTATCACAGCCATTACCAATGTACTTTCACCAGAAATGTACAAGGTAGTCCATAATGGTGTTAAGTGCATGCTTTGTAATTAACATCTCTGTAGCCAATCTGTTATCAACAAACCCATCTACCAATGGAGCTCTGTCAGCTTTATAAACATTAAATAGGCACTGGCAAACATTGATTGGTTTAAATTTTTCTGCATGGAGGAATTCAATAATGCATCACTGCTTCTAACGCATGTGCATGACAAGGATTGCTTTCTTAGGGTCTCACACCATCAATATCTACAACAGAGATGAAACTTGAATGCATAATCTAGGTTATCATAGGAATACAATGTGAAATCTTCTCTGATTAATTTGGGAGGAATAAATGAATAGGATAAATTACTTCAGAAATGATCCTTGTAGAATAAGTGTTTTTGAATTATCTGGATGTTAATTGGTTTAAAGATTACAATGCATATTGAAATTGATTAAAAACTTTATTAATTACTCAAATATTAAGACCAGGTGAAGTGATGGTCATTTGATCTCAGTTCTTGACAATGCATGACAAAACTTAGCCTGGTTTACATTCTAATGAAAAACATAGGATTTGTAGAGAAAAAGAAATTTTAACATCAGATTATTAATGATTTGCTTCCCATTCCCTCAATATAGTGTTCACAGTTGGCTTAGCTGAAGTAATTGAATTCATACAAAAAATATAAGAAAGCCAAAAATGTTATGAAAGAAAGAAAGAATGTCTATGTTATTCAATCAGATTTGTTTTAATGAAAGAATGTTTTGTAATTAGTTAAGTTTATAAGATTTGATTGGAACACAGATTTAATTAGATTTGCAAATAAATGCCATGTTTTAATATATTTAACAAATTTTTATGGATTTTTCTGACCTGATGATTGTGATATAAAATTGCATTTGGCATATAAAACAATTTAGTAAATCTATTTTTCTTGGAATTATGTTTTTACATTTATATTGAGATATTGAATACTTCTGTTATAATTTTTGTTATACTAGTCAGTAGATCAGTTTTATAGTCCAGCAGAATTGCAATATTTAGTAAAACCTTATATGTTGTCAAATTTGGGACTGGTGAGGTAGAAACTTATATGAGGTATGAGAGAAGAATAAAGAAAACTTTTAATCATTGGATCAAAAGTCACTGTGATTAATATCATTCAAGATGAAATATTATTTCATAAAGTTCTCCCTAAAAATAATGTTAAAAATCTTCGACAGAACACAGAACATGCACACATGCCCTCATTCACCAAACTACAGTCCGTTTAAAATATTGTCTTAGATATTATGGTGAAAATTAGCTATTACCTTCATTAGATTTTTTTTTTGTTTTTGTTTTTTTGGCTATAGTATGGCTAAAAGACTTTCCTAAAATTGTTTTATAAAGTAAATATTTATATTTGGCTAGTAGTGACTCACATTTTAAGTATGTAAAGTGTATGTGGTAGCAAGAAGGGTATTTAACAAATATAGCGAGGTAGAAAAATTCCAATTTAAAGGCTACTTTCAATAGTTTACTGTATATACTTATACACCTACATTTTTATCCTGATGTTGACCAGATAGATTGAAAATTACATCAGATATCAAATCAAATAACAAAACAAGGAATGGTAAACAATAGCATCCTGTGTATTCTCTAACCACTGGTCTTGACAAGATTTTAATAAAATCAATAACAAACTCAAGACTAAAGTTGAAGCAATTTGTTTGATTAAGAAATACCATTAAAAATGAAATTATTGTATTGTTTTTTGGGTTTGTTTTTTTTCAAATATTTAACAATGTCTTTTTGTTTAGATGATGAAAACTCCAGCTGATTACAAAACAGACCCAACAGAAATCCTAAAACTTAAAGAGTGTTATGGGGTGCCCACACCACCAAAAGATCCAGCCCCCATCACTACAGAGGAACCTAATGAAGAAGAGGAAAGAGATCCAGAAGCGATTAATGCTCAAGAAAATCAGTGATTCTAGAAGACAACTAAAAGCCAAACTCTAGAAATCTTGATATTTGGTTTATAAGGAGTTGAAGAATCAATTTGTTTTAACTATTGAGAAAAAAAAAAGAAAGAAACTTTAATAAAAGTATTTCATTAAATATATACTTTAAAGGATGGCATATAGTTATATATTTAACACATTTTTTCTTATTATTTAAATAATCCAGGCATCTATTCTGATCTACTTAGTTATATTTATTGAATATGAACAATGATGATGCAAATAGAAGTTCAAATAAGTTAAATGATAATAACAATTAAAACTCATTACATAAATTCAAACAATGAAATTTCTGATTCTAACACTTTCACTGCTTATCATTTCGTCGCTGCTACCCCAACCTGTCTAGCCATTTTTAAAGAAAATGTCATACTCCAACCTATATATTTCATTACTCAAAAAACTAACAATTACTTTTTTTTTACAGAATTCCATTTTCCTCACCTCTACTCAAATTGGAAACAATGTACTGATGCATTAAATTAATTGCACAATAGAACAGTTAAAATTTACCATACTTAACAGTTAATGGCACAATGGAACATACCAGCAGTATACAAAAAATGTAGGTTTCCAAACTTAGCCAGATGGGACAAGATTAGAAAAAAAAGCAAAAGTGTTATATGACCATGAATGAAAAAATGCTTTTTTGTAAGAAATTCTAATCTTAAAAACTATCTAAAAGAATTTTTCCACAAAGTAAACCCTAACAACATCTTAGAGTTTTTAAGGGAAACAAGACTAAATAACAAAATATAAAAAGTAGAAAAAAATGTCCATGACACGTACCATAACACCTATCAAACTGCAATATTCATATTAAAATAACCAAAAAATGAAAAATAAGATAAAATAATTAGCAATAACAATGATAAAATAAAAATAAAAACAAATGGAATGGAAAAAAAACAAGAGAAAAAACTTTAATAAAAAAACAAACAAAACTAAACTAATAGTTCTTCTGAAGCATCATGTAATAATTGATAAATAATAATTCATAGAAGGCATAAATAAAGGGTGGATCGGACAGTGTCTGAAAATGAGGTAATACCCTCGAAATATTCACAATAATAAAAAAAAAAATATATTTTGCATCATTTATGCCTTCTATGAATTATTATGGTGTATTCAAAAAAGTACAATAATTGTAATTTTCTTTTGCATATTTTTTGTTGATCCTTTCATGTTCATTGACTAGAATTTAACATAAAGTTTGAATCAATAATTTAATCTCAATTGTTTTTTAACCCAAGTATTGTTAGAGCCATCCATGTCCATCTTCACGAGTGCCATTACTAATCATAAATAGAAATTGTGATTTTATCTGCCTTTGTTTAGGAAAAACATTTTCCCCTCAATTTCCTATCAAGGAATCAATAAGCTTTTTACAGAAACTTTAAATTGTTATGCTTGTGCTTTAAATAGCAAAATAAATGTTGATGATGAAATATTTTTACTTAAGTAAATATCTGAAGAAATTAGAGTGTAAATTTATCTTAAAATCTCTTAAAGACATTTAGGTTTAAGAAAACCTGCTTAATTAAACCAAATACCTATATATGTAGAGTGTCTTCCAAACATGCAAGCACTACAGAATTTGCTAACTTATAAAACTTTCTAACTTAAATTATTTAAACCTGAGGCTGATCAAAAGCAATAAAGTCATAGGACCAAATGCGGTTGACTTATTAATCATTTGGACCCTAAAAGGCCGATATATCGGCCCTGACAACATAAGTCAAAAGAAGACACACCAATATATTGGATTTAATATGTTCCTCTAATATAACGACTCTGAGTGATTACTTGGTCATTTTAATAAGTTGAGGTTCAAAGGGTTAAGTAAAAATTGAAGAATTAACGGAATTTCATAATTTGTAATTTCAAAACTACTAGAAAATTCTTTTTTTCCTAAAAGTCAGTGCCATTGAAAAGGTTTAACATATAATGATAATAAAAAAAAAGCAAATTTCTTAATATGTTAATTTTCTTATATATTTTCACTATAAATTATTTTTTTCCTCTTTAGTAAAAATGAGTTGACTTTATGGTTGATACAATTTTTTAATTAGGATTAATTTTATTACAATGTTTGTTACTAAGATATATAGAGTTTAAGAAGCATCAACAACTTGACTAAATGATAATTTTTATAGTTGATGATTGTTTGATTAGGGCATTAATTATTTAATATGGTCCTAATATTTGTTAAAAAAATGATCAGGGTTCAAAATAATAATGCAAGTAACCATTGAGGAATATTAAAAGATATAATGCTATGGAACTTTTTTTTTCTTTAGTTTGCATCAGAACAACAGAAGTTAGACCAGGAATTAAAGAAATTGTTAGTCATAAATTTTACTTGAAGAAATAAGCAAAAATGATGACAACAAGATTTCTACACTAAATCTAATAAATAGGAAATAACAAAATAAAATCCATATGAATTACAAATCATTTACCTTTATAGTTCTTGATTGTTGTTCATTTTCTGGGTAGCTTTCATTATATATTTTAGGGTTTTTCTTTTTTGTAGATGGATGTACTGGTCCCTGAAAAGATGAAAATTATAAACTATTAAACAACAAACATATGACTTTCATTATATATCCTCAAGTTATAAAAATTTGATATTGAAAACAAAATTTATATAACATTCAGAGGATGCAGTTCATCAAAACTTTAATCTTAGTTGGACTTAGGTTAAAATGAGATTATTAATTTTAATGAGTAAGTAGGAGCTTGATATAAGTTTATAAATAGAGAAAAATAATCAATCAAAGGTATTACATTGAAAATGCCATTGTGGAATCAAGTAAACATAAAAAAAATATGTCTTGACTTTTTCATTTTGATAACTTCATCAGCGCATATAAGCCTCTATACTTTTAATTACTTTAAATCTATATATTCATTGCCTATTAAATAAATGTGTTTTGCACAGAAAATCTAAAATTCACTATCATTAATATTTTTATATACTTATTACTCATCTGTGATATATTAATAATAAAATTAACTAATGATTTTGAATTTTTTTAAAGCATTAGATAAGAATTATCTCTGCTTCAATCAACAGAAGTTTTATAAATTATACTAATTATCCGACGAGAAAGAAAAAAAAAAAAGCTATTCAAATAAAGAGCAGATAAAAGTTTGGTTTGATTTTGTAAAACCAACTCTTATCTCAACTACTTTTGATGCATATAAAGCAAATATGTATTTTGTTAAGAAGAAATATTTTCGATAAATGTGCTATAAGTTCCATTGAATTTTCTCCAAAGGTTTATTGAGATGTTTTTGTTTTTGAATAAGAATTTCATTCAATGATAAAAAACAAAAAATTAAACATAGTCCAACCCAAATTATGTTTACAAAGTCAAAATAAATTCATTTTGTCACATTTATTAAGACTGAAGTTATTATATGAAATCCTTCCCTTTTTAATTATTGCTTCTATATAACTACTAATTAACAAGATGGTTTCAAACAGACTTTATATTAAAATTAAATGTTTGCATTTTTCCAAATGAATCTTCATCCTGGTATAGATAAAAATATTCTTTACTCTGTTCTGATTTTTACTAACACTATTCTATCAATAGGTACCAAAATTATTGATATAGCATAAATCCTTAGGACAAAAATCCTTTCTTACATATAGATATGTATTCTACTAGTAATAAGTATTCTAAAAAAGAAAAAAAAAAAAACACAAAGTATTCTAAATAATAGAAAAAGAAAAAATGAAGACAGAAAATAGAAGGTAAAACTCTTCTGAACTTTCATCTATAAATGCCTCAAGAAATCTTTATAATCATATACTGAGTCACATATTTTGGTTGCTTTGTCAAAAAATCATATCTAGTGACCTAATACCCTTAATATCTATTTAATTTGAAAAAGTATTTTATTCCAATTGTAACATTAGGGGCTACTTATTAGATTATGTGGGATGAGGTTCTTCTCTTCCTCTTTGTCTAGCAGTCTCTAGCTGGGCAATCTTCTTCCTACTAACTAGCTACCTTTTTTTTTTGTTTTTTTTAGTTATCAAATTAAATATTTTCTTTGATTTCTTTATTGCTTAAAATTCCTTATTTAATTTTCAAAAGCTAAAAATATTCACTAGACACATTTTGGATTCATTCCCCTATGGAAATTTTATCTTGTTATGATTATCTTTGTCATTTACGTAAACACAAACCTTAACAAAATGCTATTTTCTATCCAACTGACCTTGGCTTATTTATTATAAATTCTTCTTGTTACTCAAACCCATCTATCCGAGTTCAATTCCAGCTGTCTCCCAATGTCTCAATATAACAAGCCGTGCCACGTTGTTACACAATTACTATCCTGATTCTACTTTAAAGGTTAAGAGAAAAAAAAACTTTGATGGCAATCATTTCACATAACAATGTATTTTTTTCTCCTCGAATCTTCTGAAAATAACTAAAAAAGTATCTGATACCAACACTGTTTTTAAATTGATAGCAATCAAGATTTCTTAAGTAATTTAACTAAAATATTTAACTAAAGTAACATTATTTAATTTGCCAGACCCAGGGTAATTAAAGTATATAAATATATTTTAAAAGTTTCTGTGCCAATTGAAAACTAGAACATATTAACAAACTAGTACAGACACAGAAACAAACAGATGGATGTGAAAAATATTAGAAGACATCAACATAAATAAACTGCATAAAATACATTCATTTCAGAGCTTTGGTATTAGATCTAATAGAAAAATAACTTGAAAAAATTGGTCTTTGTCAAAACTTGTTTAAGACTATAATATGTCATCTATTTTCTTTATGTAGAAATGGAAAGATAAAGAAAGTAATATAAAGAACTTCTATGATTTTTTTATGAAATAATCATCAGAGCTTTGTGTCACTGTTTTAAATAATAACCCCATCTCTAAAAGAGGGACTTGCACACATTTCCCTAACTTCACACAAAGGAACAAAAGTGATAAATTCATTTGTATGGAATCAATTCATTTCAGTTATCATCATTACCATAAATACCCACTCTTAAAATAAGTAATGTTAAGTAATAATAGCAATAAGTAATTTTTTAGACATTTTGGAGTCTATAAGAAACAAATTCGCCCCCCACTCACACATATACACAATGTTCCACTGATATATAAGTTTTGATGTTAGCATTCACCATTAGCTGCCTTGGGCAGATGGGGCTCGTTAACTCAGGAGAGCAGCTCATCTAAGGGTAACACCGAATGTAAAATTCCTGGGTAAGAGCACATAAAAATGGCCTTGTGCCAAACTTTGGTCGGTGCTCACCAAGTAAATATAAGTTTAGATGTATGTGTTGTGGATTCACTCAACCTTAAATAGAGTTTTATAATCCTCATTTTGCCAACAAATGTTCAGGCTCATCCAAGAAAAGATAAAACAAGATTTAAAAAGTATATTGGAATGATTCACATGCAAATTTAATTCATGAATTAAGAAAACATAGGATTAATTATGGCTGGTATGAGCCTCTGAAAATGGATGTCATAAAGTGTCATTCTATACTTCCATAATCATCAAAATAGGGGAAAAAATGCTAATGCAAAATAAAAACAAAACAATCCATATGTACACAAATATTAATCATCAAATTCAACATACCACAATTTTGTGTTTCTGCCAAAATAAATTCTAAGGGCTATCATCCCTAAAGTGCACAAGTAACTTTTTTTTTATTTATTATAATTTTGAATTAAGACTTAAAATAAACAGAATATTGATCTTGTACAAATAAAGCAAACGTATGTATAACATACGATAATTACAAAAAGTAACAGTCAAACAAAAAAAACTATTTAGAAAATCCAAATTCTAGGAATTGCCTATTCTGTTTAAAGGAGTTTTAAAAAATTGCAAAACATCTTTAATGGATTTCTACTTTATAACCATAAGAAAATAACATAAATTTAACAAAAAAATTAAAAAGTGAGCTCTGACAGATATGGAGAAATGGTCTTTGTAAGAAAAAAAACTGTTATAAAAAATATGTTGAAGCCAAAACACAGCTTGTTTTTGCTAAACTTGCTGAAAAAGATATGAAGTTAAGAAGCTAAAGTTATAAGCTGATTATCACAAATCCTCAGCAAGAATTTACAGTTGAGGATTGAAAATTTATTCAGATAGGTAAAAAAACTAAAAGATACATGTGCTATGAATCAAAGAAAAATAGAATAACACCGAAAAAAAAAGAGTAGAACTTTAATATTACTAACGCAAGTATCCAGTTTTGTTTAGAAATTAAAAAAAAAAATAATTATCTTGATAGATTTGCCAAAAAATACATTGTTTATCTAAGTTTACCCAACGTATAAAGGAAATTTAATCAAATTAAAGGTTGAATAATTTGTAGCTTAAACTTATTTAAATTCAAATAATAAAAAAATTTAAATAATGGGGTGGTGCTTCACAGAGACTCCTCCAATCAATTTGAAATATATTCATCCATGTATACTGGGCAATGTTAAATACTTTTAGGCAAGAAAAATACCTATCTTTAAAAAAAAAAAAAATTTTAAATTAGGTTTTGTTCAATCAATACATTGAGAAACAATAAAACCAAGTTTTGTTGAATCTTTCTCAAAAGTGATTAATGATTTTGTTTAATGCCCTATCAATCTTTTTAGTCATGATGTTACCTCTTCATGGTTCAATTGACATTATTTATAGAGAAACTTAATGCAAAAGTTCTGAATAAAAAAAATTTAAAAATCTTGTAAAATATTATTGATAGAGAAACAGTGTATTAAAAATCAGGTTTGGATGATTTCTAAATTAGTTGCTTGTTTGTTAATATGATAAATCAATCCTTCTAAAATAAATTAGTGCCAGGTAAGATTATCATTAATTAAATAATAAGGCTTTATTAAATCCTTTTTATTAAAAATGTCCTAGAATAATCTTGGTCTGATGATCGCGCAAGCGTGAAACTTACAGTTACCAGCAGCCACCGTTTTCCTGGTTTGGATTTTACCTTTTACTATACATGCTCTATCACCAATATCGAGCTCTCTAACTGTAAATTCGA
>JAUZSX010329654.1:0-11124 GCA_034780655.1 Idiosepius hallami | reverse complement strand
TATAGGTTCTGCACCATTACAGTTAAAGACTGTACAGCGCAACATCTCGCTAGGTTCTCACTCCGCTGCGTCCACTTCATACACCCGCTGATAGAAAATTATTATTATTATTATTACTATTATTATTATAATTATTATTATTACTTATTCTTTGTTTAAAACATGTGATTTATTTATATTTCTATGTATACATATTTAAGTCTTGTAACATTTGAAGATGTTTTTAACAATTTACTTACACTCAAAACAAAAATATAGGAATCTTTTTTTTTTATTATAGTCATAAGATCAGAAATATCAGGTCTATGACGAGAATCTATATAGAATATTACATGTTTGCATAAAATTAGCCTTTCTGTCATGCCATGGTAAGTCTTTACTCGAATTGAAAAGGAATTTTTTATTTTATAAGTATTTTTTTGATTTTGTTTATTTATGTTTTTTCTTATCCTTGGATATTTGCCCAGGGAATTTGTAGCAATATTTTAGTTAATGTTTGAAATAATGCAAGTGCGAGATTTTCTTGCTTATTGTTTTTTTGTGTTTTTTTTTTGTTTGATTGTTTGTTTTTTGTTTTTGTTTTTCATTTTGACTTTTCTACTGAACAAAGAAAATCGTTGCATATTGATTTCATTGGTTGTTCTAACAACCAATGAAATGCCTGTTTTGCTTGAAACTGCATCCTTAAACCTGTTTGACGGGAGGGAAAGATAAACACTATAAGATAGTCGTAAAGAGAGAAATAGAGATAGTAAGAAAGATGGAAAGGGGTTAATCCTTATTTTTCAAGTAATACGTCCATTACTTATGGATAGACTTCTTTTCTCCATCAGAACCTAAACTGCTTACTCCCTTCATCCAGCCTTACAATGAACTTTTGGCTCCGAACACACTACAACTCTGAACTCCTGCTGTTGAGGTATCGACAAGAGAATTACTATATCCATAGCAACAATCAAACAAATAAATAAACCTGGACACATAAGCAAACTAAATAAACACACACCATTCTCAAATAATGTTCTCAATTTTACGGTAAAGTCACTTGAGAAAATATTATTCTTCAATTCAGAATTTGATTCAAAATATTTTGTACATAGAGTGTAATAAAAGCATATTCAAGATATTTTCATGATTTTTCCATTAATACAGTTTAGAGAATTTAAAACTGTGTTTCTCTGTCTACCCATTTATATTTTATAATGCAATATACACTATTTAACCCATAGCTTAAGGGAATGTGAGGATTCATACGTTTCTTAAGGTTTTTAGTTCAAATGCAAACTTATATTGAACGACTGGGATTCGAACCCGCGTATTACGATTCCGAAATCCGACTATCTATCCACTGTCTCAAAGTAGACTTCCCTAAGTAGATTATTTGTTAGAATAAAAAAAATATTTGACTCTTTGGAAGCCGATATAATTTTATACATAAAATAAACTGAGGATCGCAAATGCATAACATCTATAAATTGAAAGATTCATGATTTAATTAAGCATTCCATCAGATCATATGATACTTTATAAAAACCTAATTATTAGGTTATCTAAACGTAATATGCTGTATACATAACACATGCACATAAATACGCATATAAGCACATAATCTATTTATAGGGTGTTTAAAAAGTTACTGTGCAATAGAAAATAATGTCGTAACATTATCGGACATTTCCAACATTTCCTTTAAGAAATACTGTAAATAAGTGAAACATTTTTATTGGCAAAAATTGTACTGTCAAAATGTTTTATAATATAATTTACTGTTTATTAGTTTATTTAATATATTACCATAGTGCACAGTAACCTTTTGGATACCCTGTATATGTATAAGGCGAGAGATAGAGTCAGAGAGAGAGGGGGAGGGGAGAGGGGGAAGAGGCTTAAAGAATCTTTTTACTCCTTTTGTGGGATTTTAGTGCACTTAAAGTTACTGACCACTCGAAAGACAACGAATACAATTGGCTAACATAATTGTCAGTTTTGTATCAGGATTTGTGGTTGACCTTACTCCTAGTTAGAAATGAACAAAAAACATGATTTCGTTACTTGATTTCTTAGATGAACACAGCCTGTCATTTCCATTATTATTATAGCACTGATTTATATTCATTCAACAAGTAAACGAAGAACGGCATTTAAATGCATCCTTTTATGCTAGCTTCATTTCAGTTTTGTTTCAAATCTAAATTCTTAATGTAGTCTTAATTCACGCGATATTGTGCCACAGAAAATTCAATCCAAGAGAAGAAATAGTAAATAACATTAAGAATCGCTTCATCTTCGACTATTGTTTCTGGTCAGAGCAGAGAATAAAGTAAATAGAATTTGACTTGTGAGGCAATGAAAGGACCAAGCCATTTGATCGATAGATGGAGGACAATTAAGAACACTTTCTATCAACAGAAATTAGATTAGAAAAATCTAAGAGAGAGAGAGAGAGAGAGAGAGAGAGAAAAAAAATCGGCAAGACAATTCTAACATTTAGAATTATTTATTTTTATTCATTTACATACAAAATTTTAAACAAAATTATTTATATATGATTATTTATATTTATATATGAATATATATATTTATAATTTTCTATTAATAAATATTTCTTAACAATTAATTTTGATTATTTACTAATAATTATTCATAATTATTTATTTATAAATATTTATTCACAATTAATTATTTTAAATTATTTTTAAAATCATTTATTATTACTTATTTATAATTATTTTTTCATAATTACTTACTAATAATTATTTATTTAAGATTATTGATTCATAATTAAATTTCTAGTTATATTTACCAATTCAAAGCAATATAGTCTTTTTTTGTAAAGAGCTTTAAAGATAATTACTTAACAGTCAAATACATTAGAAATATCTGGAAGCAGATCTCAGGTTTGTAGCTAAAATTTGTGGAATATTATTCATACTAATGAGTTCTATTGGTAGATATGTGCATGCGTGAGGAGAAGGGAAAGAAATATGGTGTAAGCAGTGATTCTTAGTCAGAGTTTGGTTAATAGGAAATTTGAAATGCATAAATACAGAGTCTTTTATCATTTAAAACAGTTCCACACTTTCGCAATGTTTGCAACTTAACGTATTGAATATTTTATTAACTTGGTGAGCAGCACCAACCAAAGTTTAGCGCAAGGCCATTTTTATTGAATATGTCATCAAAGTGAAAGACGCAAATATTACGAGCTGCCTTGTAGATGTCCGTTTTTGATTAATCTCTTGTCAAAACATAACTTTCTGCACGTGCACAGTTTAATTCAAAAATGGAGATATAATAATAATAATAATAATAATAATAATAATAAAGATAGGATAAATCGGTGTTACAAGTTCTACAATGTCACATAAAAACATTCTGTGACACATTTAGAAAGAAGTTTAGAAAGTAGGTAATAATTTTTTTGTTGACCTAGAAATACTTGACATATTTCAAATGTTTATATATATTTAATCGTACACGTATGTTTAATGGTGGATATCAGTATTTTAATTTTTTTTCTTGATGTGTTTAATAGGTTATTTATCATTGTTTTCTTTGCTAAAACCTTCTGACTATAATTTAGAAGAACTTTCACACGGTTAAGAATAAGTTTGAAACTAAATACGCAATACAATCTTGTATACAGAAATTATACATACGCAGCAGCAATTCATAGCGTAAAATTATAACTAGTTAATATGTAACACTCTAGATTTCAGAATTTAGATAATGAATTAGAACAATATGAGCTAGATTAATCGATAACGAGCAGTTTTGGTGACAAACTAGGTACGAAATATTTTGATATTGACCAACCAAAATTGTACGCAGAGGATAACTGAGTCATTGGTCAACTGAACCATGCCCGAGGGTCCGGCATCGAAAAGTGGCTCACCTGGCTGCCAATAAAATTATCAAGATTGTTCTTGTTATACACTCTAACACATGCCTTCTGACTCGAGTCACTTTGCTTTACCTGAACATCATAATGTGTGTCTAATGGTCGTAGCTGACTACCAGTCATAGTTAAGCCAATATGCACAGCTTCTATATTTGGAATAACTGTAAAGAAAAAAGCAACTCTTGACATCTATGACACTGAGGCACTCCAGGAAACTTTAAACAAGTAAAATATTATGTAGATTAGGATACAGGCAGTGTTAATGAAAGATTATGGACTGGTTTTATCATCTGTCGGGTTGCACGTAACGGTAAAATAAAACTCAAATATTTGAAGAAACGGGATAACTAGTAAGGGTAATGATACAAATACTGTTATGCAAAAAGCTACAATAGAGCAACGAATAAACTTAGCCTAAATAAATTATCTTGAAAGCCAAAAGATTAATAATTTATCATTTCTTGTTTATAATATTATTAATGTGGATTGAATATAGCATTCGACAATCTTTTTAAAAGGTTAAATAAAATTATTTCAAAAAATTTAAAAAAAAACAACTTTTAATTGGCTTTCATTACTACTACTACTACTACTACTACTACTACTACTACGAATAATAATAATAATAATAATAATAATAATGATATTACTACTACTAAAACTATACTTATTATCGTTGATGATTTATAAACTGGGTGGGCCAAAAGTAGGTAAACAGTTATGAAACACATTTTCAAATTTCAAGTATGCTAAAATAGTGATTAAATATAACAAAAAATTAACTACCCAAACAAGGTATAATTTTGTTAAATCGTTTGTTTAATCATTGATAAATAGGAGTGTGTAATAAATAGTAATAGTTTCTCAAAATTTATTTGGTCAAATTTAATTATAAAAGAGGCGTCTTATAATTGATGCATGTTAATACTACTAATCTCTTTTTTATTGAAATCTGGTGTTTATTTAAAAATCTAGTGATCATCCAATCAATTGGAGATTTGTGGAAATGACCGATTGCTATAAAATTTTTGATGACGAGTGAAATGAAAATGACAAAATCTCGGAAATCAACTTAATGGCGAAGGTTTTTATAAAGATGTTCTTAGGGAAATTAATCAATTCTTGAAATTAATTATTAACCACTTGCATTCGGCATTCTTTTTATCACGCGGTTCTGCCAGACGCATAAATAAACGGAATCCGTTTTTTTTTTTCGGCATTTACCTCAATTGACTTTTAGCAAAGTTTACAAGGGCACATGTATACGTCATCCGATTAAAAGTGATTTAAAATAGCTTTGAATTTTTATACGCCATTTTATTTTTGGAACCTTTGGAAAATCTATCACAACTCTTCAGTATATTAAAAGTATTTTGATTCAATCTTTAAAAATCTACAACTAATATAAAATTCATATCTGTAACAAATATTTTCATATTTTACATATATTTTTGCAATAATACAAATTATAATAGAAGGTTTATAGCGAGAGTTTTTTTTAAACTATCGTTGAAGCAACACACCTACCCACCTGACAATTAAAAGTAACAGGAATTTATTTTAGAATTCAAAATGTATTTGAGCAGTGTATTTAAAAAAAATTATAAGTATCAATTTTTGTATCTTTGCACGTCGTTCGCAATCAGGCGCACTGTGTAACATACTAGAATACAACTAGACGTCTTTTTGATAGGGAACTTATATGGGAAAAAGTGGCCCAAAATAAGCCACAGAAACGGCAGAAAGATGTTATCAGAGGCAACCTGAGGGCTCTAAACATGGAGGAAGAAAATTTGGTATCGATAACAATGGATCAGAAATTTTAAAGACGAAACGTCTACAGTAGATATCAGAACATTGAGGAAAGACGAATACATCGTAATGGTTTTGATTTTGAGACCAGATATTCGTATGGAATCTGCGGCAGATTTTACATTTTTAATTGCCACATAGCTACACACGCAAGGCAGCAGTGGGGTGAACAGGAGATGGGGATCGGCCAAGGGTGGGCTATCCACCAGAAGATCTACTCTGCATAGTGGAAAACTATGCAAAACAAGTGTCGGTATTTGGACCCATATTCAGACTCATTCGCATTCTGATATGTTTAGAGAGTTGGCCTTCTTCTGTAAAGAAGTGGCAGTCAGTATAACATTTTAGACAACGATAGAGAATTAAAAAACGGGAGAAAACTATCAAAATCGGACAAGTATTTCTTTTTCACGGATTTTGTTGGATTTGCCACATTAAACGAATACAAATAAATTTACGCAATAAAACCATTACGGAAATTGCTCTTTTATAACTTGAAAACTTTCAGAATTTGTGAGTTTGGAAATATCTTAAACAATGAAATATTTATGAGTTTGTATTTCAACAATTCCTATTGATTATATACTAAAAATACGAGGGTCGTTCCAAAAGTTATGCTATCTATTTTTTAAGTAACTTTTTAAAGTTGAAGAGCTACAAAGACGGAAGGGTTACCATAAAAGCGAGTGACGTTTTGTGTTCCAGAATTTTTTTTCTACATAGTAACCACAATTCTCAATGCACTTTAGCCTGTTATGAACGGGACAGTTCATTTTCGTGACCGGGGTGCGCTTGTGACTCCTATCTCCGTCGTCACTCTAATATCGACGAACCCGTCTCTTAAGCGTGCTGATATCAATTGCACTGTCTTCGTGAATGTTAGACAGATGCCGGTAGATGTTGATCGGTTTAATTTTTCTTGCACGATAAAACTCAATGACTTATCTCCGACTTATCTCCGACACCCATAGAAGGGGTGCTTTCTTAGAGTCTCACACCGTCAAATATCTGCAACATATGAAACTTTCAGGTTAAGAATAAATTAATTTAGTTATTATAACAATGTAATCTGCAGTCTTTTCGTGCAGAATAAAAAAACGGGGGGGATTATTTTTGCAATGAATTTCGTTTGGATTTCATTTTTATAAAGATTCAATTTTGTCAGATTGAAACTAGTTTCTGTTTTGAGCATATCTGATGTGTGACGTGTGAACATATGTGTACACAGGCATGTTTGTGCATATATATTTATTTATCTGCATGCACATCTATGTAGATATAAAACGGATAGGAAATAGAAAAAGATCTACTTAATTTTCAACATTTTATCTTAATTCATAATGGCATTTTACGATATAAATCAGATTACAAAAATTTGAAAAGTGATAAAAATCTAAAATTTTCACGTGTAACAGATAAAATAGGATTCAGCTTAAATTTATTGGATCTTTTTTAAGAGGAAAATGAAAATTCACTCGTTAATCCTAAAGTGGCCATTAGCGGGATTAGGGATTTGCAACAGAGTAAATAAATAAAAAATATTCACAATAAATAATCTTAAATCTACACATTTGATATAAATTAAGAACATTAAGTCCGGGTTTGGCAATAGAAATACGTTCCTCACAAAAGCGAAATTGGTATACACTGAACTTAGTGATAGGGGAAAATGAAGAAATCTCGATAAGACGAGGTATGCGTGAGCTAAGCGAAGGGCATCAAACCATATTATACAGGATGTCCGAAAAGTTGCTATTATATAATAAAATTTACGTTTGATTAGATAATTTAAATTTATCTAAATCCGTAGTTCACAGTGACTGTTGGACACCCTGTAGTATGAGATGTACTGCTTCAACATTATTCGATTGAATGAAGACTGACTTTTAGTTTTAAAAATTAAAAAAAAACAGATTAGATCTTTCAATCTGACGAGGAAAAACAACGATGTACATTATATATATATATATAAATTTCGAATAAGAATCAGTTACTGTCCTTAATTATTCTAGAAATTCGTGACGCTTGTCCTTGGCACAAAATAAGCCGTAGACCGAAAGGTCCGTAGGATTGATCAATCATAAACCAGTTAAGAAGCCGTCCCCCTTAAAAATGAAAAATATAAATAAAGAAATAAAATATAGATTAAAGAAATACATAAACTAAATAAAATAAATACTCTAAGACAAGATAAAGACTTGAATTGTATTTAATGATAATCAAACTTAGTAAAAAAATATCACAATAATTGGACTAAATGACCGTTGGCGAACACCAAGCTATGCCATAATTTTAGGTGGTGGCCATAGAAACTAGGCAGCTGTTGGCTATTTGTATGCATTATAATCCCCACCCCTCAAAATGAACAGAATCCACACACTACAAACTTCAGTTGGGTCACCAACCCTAAATCACCATCAATGGACAATTTGTGAAGAGAGCATTGTTCGCCAACCTAAATGGTAATGTTAAAAGTTACATGCACTTATTAAAATATTTTCAGTAAACTGCACGAATTTATCTTATTATCTACTTTTGTGTTTTAACTACTTATTTTTCTTTCTTTTTTTTTCTTGCTTCTTTGTCTTTCATTTTTTTATGGCTATTTTCCTCTTTTTTTTTCTCTTTAATTTTTCTCTTTTTTTAAAAAAGAATTTTGAAGGTGTTTTCTTTTCGATCATATTTGATCATTTTCTCGCAGTGTTATTAGGTTGTCCCGAAAGTTCGCAAACACTTGCAAAAAATAAAATTTTACTCGCCAAGCAATAAGAAAAAATAACTATTCCCCAAAATAAAGACCATCAAGTGTTTACGAACTTTTGAGACAGCCTTGTATTTGTCATTCTAATTTTTTCTTTCAACCCTTCTTTCTTGTCGCCAACTCTCCCCCCTCTCTCTCTCTCTTCCTCTCTCTCTCTCTTCCTCTCTCTCTCTCCATATTATAAATAATTCTTATTTTCATCTTTAGTTTTCCACTCTCTTTTGCTCTTTCATCATTTCAAATTTAGCCTCTATTTTTAATAATTTTGTTCTTATTCTTTCTTTTCTTGATCCTTTTACTTTCCTTCTTTTTTCTTAAACATCCCCCAATTTTTTGTATGTGAGGTCCTAACGACTTCTCCAATGAGTCGTGCGTCACGTATGCTGCCTTTTTGGCTGCTGCAGGGCCACCGATGACTGCAAACATGTATCGGTGTTTGTATTGTATTCTTTATTATGAACAATGTTACGGGACATGGCTTATGGGGAGCATGGGGAGTTAAAAAAATCTTGTGCTTTCAAACATTCTCCAAAAATAATGAGTATAGACTCATAAATTACCATATGATATAGGATGGAAATTGCGTCAAAGGAATGTATCCAAACAAATTTTTATTAGAAACAAAAGATTTGGTTTTATTTAATACTACAAGTATTGCCAATACTCGGCTTAGCAGGGCACCGAGAGTTGCTTTTATGCTTTATTTTTGTAATTATTTTCATCAGTGTTTTTTGTTTTTGTTTTTTGTAAGGGGTCAAAATTGAAAGATTGCAAAATTGTAGTCTCTACCAAACTACTCTGCCAATTGATGTATGAATTATTTATACCTGAAGACAAGATTTTAATTGGCTTTGAGCCGGAAAAATAGCTGCTATGGGGTCAAAATTTGGATTTACAAAAGAGACAAATCAAAATGAACAGAAAAGCGAGAATAAAAGAATTCATACGTTCAAAATTTGCATATTATAATGATTCAGACCAATGAAATTTGCATATGCACGGTGCTGCTTTCCTATTTATCTACCTTAGCAGCAAGTCCACGGCAAAGCCGACCAATACTTTTGGTTTGAGATATTAAATTTATATATTGATAAAAGAGAGGATGTGTGTGTGTGTGTCTACCAAACAACTCAGGGAATTTTTAGTTTAGAGACTTGGAAATTGATATAGGAGATTTAATTTTTACCGATAAAAAGGTTTTATTTAAAGTCAGTATCACAGCTTATCTTAAAGGAAATGATAGAACTGTCATCCATTAACATTAGGACATTATTTTCTACTGAACACCAACTTTTCGGACACCCTGGTGAACATAAAATTACTTACTAGGCAATCTATGGCTGGTATCCTATCAACTAAAAATCATATTTTGCTGTTTGATTCAACCATCTTTTGTTGAATTACTAATCGTTTATTTCAAAAGATCATTTTTGAGCCCAAAGCAAAGATAACTACACCAAAAGGATAATTCAAATACCCTGATTTATATTTTCTTATGTTGGGGTTTTACTAAATTATAAAATATAATTATTAGAACTTCTCTCTTAAAGATACACATTTCGAAAGCTCCCTTAATGAGATAGAAAACTTGAATAAATTTAATTTTGTGATATAGATCAATATTATTTTGTGAGATCTTACATCAATCACCAGGCATTATGATACCCAGCAACCAGTAACTTTTGCTGGAGTCAAAGTGACAACAAATTTCCAGCAGTATCCGCACTATTTCAGCCAAAAACTGTATGGGGCTTTTATTATTATTATTATTATTATTATTATTATTATTATTATTATTATCATTATTATTATTATTATTATTATTTATATATCAGGTTTGGTCCTAAAATCCCTTTCCCCATATTAGAAAGATCAGCTGAGAAAGGTCAGAGAAGTGTCCAAACACGAAAAAAAAATCACCCAGAAACACATACTCACACACAGTCGGAAATCTTTTTCTATGGCCACAGTAAAGAAAATAGGTGTTTACATATTGTAAGATACTCCATTATGTAAAAAATTTATTCTGCTTTTCCTATTTTCTACTTGCCCTGCAGTTTGGTATAATCCAAAACTACGGGAACATCTTCCTGAGCAAAAAGACCTCGAAACAGAAGCAACATATTCATGCTTCCAAAATTATTTTTCCTTGCAAAAATGTAGAAATGAAAAATCTGTAATATTTACCGAGGAAATTTAACGTATTATTTTTTTTTTCAGCAATCATAGAATATTTACGTGTTCAATTTTTATCATTTTTTTTTTGTATTTTTATTTTCACCTTTCAGGGACTTTGTTTTAATTTCAACACGTAACATGTGTTATGGTTATTCAGTAACATCTAAATTAATGCTTCTATATATATTGAGTATTTTGATTTTTTCTTTCTAAATTAATTAACCATTTCTTTGTCTCTTCCTTTTGGAACTATTTTATGATCAACGAAAGTATTCCAAACACTTTCAGAAACAATTAAATTCAGAAATAAACTTAAAGCATCGGAATGCAACAAATTATATATATATATTATTATTATTTTTAGTAATAATTTTGCTTAAAATTATAGTTAGAGTGCTCAATATCAGTGATAGAGCGTGTATATTAGTTAAGTGTAGACACACACACACACACACACACACACACATATATA